>JAUMGZ010182794.1:0-13865 GCA_032359645.1 Pododesmus macrochisma | reverse complement strand
TACTGTCTTTTTATTCTAAGAAATAACAGCTAGTACACATACATATCATAAACAAACATCGAGACAGTCCGTTTATGCATTTTTCCCCTATTAGGGAAAAAATTCCCCTTTTTACCGAAAGGACACTTTCCCCTAAAACCTAGATTAATCCCTGTCTAAATATAAGATATCGGGCTTCTTATGTTGTAGAAAGAAATGTTTATAAGGTTGCTGTTTTTCCACTGGGTTTTTAAGTATCAGACTATTACAATACTAAATGAATGTAATTTAACTTATCCAATTTAAACTTGATTTACTGTATTCGCCATAATAAGCGCCAGGGCACTTAAAGAATTAGTTACGGTAGAGGGCCTGCTTATAAGGACCATATTATGAGCCCAAACACTGTGAATAAATGTACTGCAATGCTCTCCCGTAGAGGATCTTAGCTATTATGCAGAACCTTAGGTACTTTAAAAGGGGGGGGGACTTATTAGATTGAATATGGTATATTGAAATGTAATACATGTAACATAATTAAACATAATCAATTCATACTCTATGTGTATTGAAACATTATTAACCGTAGTCAATTTAATCTTGATTTTTATTGGAACATGATGCATAGGATTAAACATAGATTAGTTGTCAATTTAAACTTAATTCATATTGAAACAATTAAAATACAGTCAATTTAATCTTGATTTATATTGAAACTAACTAAGTATAACGATAGTCAATTTAATTTTGATTTTTATTGAAACATAATTAAACAAAGTCAGTTGAATTTTAATTTTTATGGGAACATAATTTAACTTGGTCAAATTGATTTTCATTTATATTAAAACAAACTTAAACCTAGTCAATTAATCTTGATTTATATTAAAACATACTTCAACTAACTTCAGGCTGTTTTAAAATGAACTGCATGGGAGGGTTGAGATGCACCTGTAATGAATATATTATGGGTGGTGGTAATCAAGATCTGCTTACTATTCCATATTTTAAATCAGCTTTAATATTTGATGGGTGGTGGGGCCTCTGAAAAAATGTCTCCAACCCCTCCCACTTGGTTAATTCTGGAACAGGCCATAATAAATTTTGATTTATATTTTTTAGAAAATCAGAGACCTACTCAGAGTGTGTAACAAACCTTACATTGTCATGCTCCTCCAAGAAAAGAGTAAAGTTCACAAAGATAATGGACGTTACTAAACAGCTGATTGACGTCCAGCATGTATGTGATGTAGAAGAAGAGAAGGAGGTAGGAGTCTGTATGTATGAAGACGCAACATCTTGTATCGCCAAGCTTGGTAGAGTAATATCACAACATGAAAACAAACCAACAAAGGCTGCCATTTGCTCGTAAGTGTATAGAATTATATTGAATTAACCAAACATATACACTGTAAACTAGTTTTTAATTGTGTGTAATTTATTTTCAGAGTTTAAAGTTGCAATATTTCGACAACATTTTAGCCTGGTATATTAATTTATAAATATATAAATGAACACATAAAGTGAATTCGAAAGTTGTGAATTACTTTCCAGGGGGTTAACAGTGTGCAAATAGTGTGATCCGTACAAATACAACAGGCTTAATGATTCCATTGCTATGAATAAGGATATAAAACGTTATCATTAATTATTTTGTGATATCTAATAAAATTTAAATTTTAAACTTAAAACAAAAAATTGAGTAAAAATAGACCACAACACACCAGATGTTGATTTCTTCAATATATAAGGTCTACATGTTTTGCCGCATCGTGCCGCATCATCAGGACAATTATTGCACCTTTGTTTGAGCTTAAGTAAACAGCTGCGGCTCTGTTATTAATTATGCCATATAAATTTGCCACATGGACCTGAATGTGAAAATGTGAGAAAAATATGTCAACTGAAGTGAAAGATGATCAGTTACTTTCAATTTATATTTTATATTCAAAAACATATATGTTTAAAGTGCAAATAACACTTCTTCAAAAACCTATGAATGTTGTAGCTATTTTTTTGCAGTAAATACAACATGAACCAAAATTAATTGAAAATCAATATTTATTAATGTGAAATGCCAGAAATCTTTGTATTAAACTACTTACACGTAATCATGTGCTGATATGTATAATTGTATAAACAAAATACATGTATTATTGACAATTCTTGACTTAAAAAGGTGCCTTGATTTGGTAAGAGACCCTTTCTCATCAAGTATAATTGGACTTTGACTGTGGTATTAATATATTTCAGGCAAATTGTCCCAACAGAGATATGTGTACGAGAGGCAACAAAGTTCTGTAGCCTGGAGCAGAAGGCATCTATCGATAAAACTTTCATGGACATGAAAACAGTCGCAATGGTAATGTGTGTTGATAAACGCAAAGAAAAACCAGAGCCTGAACCAGAGTCATTTGACTGTGATCTAGGAGGAGATAACTCTAACCCTCCCATATGTGATAATGTTGGAGCTCTTCACTGTCTAGTCAAAACTCATACTAAACTTCTAGCACTCAAGAAGAAAGATAAAAGCATTTGCAGGTATGTTCAATTTTTTTTAATTCAGAAAAACAAAATCATATTGGATCATGTGAAAAAGATTAAAATTTACCTGTAATTTCCATTGATAGATGTTTTGAAGATTTAATTTTGTAGTTTTCGTAAATTATTTGCTGTAATTGTCAGAGTTCTAAATTAAGTCTTATTAGACATAAACACTTAAACTATTGTGTGAAACGACTATTAGTTCAACAAAGACATGATATATGGTTAAATGTGTTCTAAACAATCTTCTGATAAAAGACATGTGCTTAAAACAAGTGCCTTGACGGACAAGTACGTATGCCTTTTATCGTGTATTGTCTCTGTGGTATTAAGAAGGTGTCATGCAAGGAGATGATAGTTTTTTTTATGCAATTGTAAGTAAGTTGGCTTGAAAATTTGAGTTTTACTTAAAGAGTTTTTCAGAACAGATCATCATGACCCATTTTGCCTCTTCATATTTTCGTTAAACATTTCTACCATAATTGGTGATCAAAGCCAATTGTTGGTCTATGATGAAGACATCATTAAATATAAGATTATTGGCAGTAGAAATTAAAAGAAGACTGCTTTTATCCTTAGCTTATGATTTGTTTGACAAATTCGAAAATAAAATGGAACTGCTAATTTAAACATATTTAAATAGATTAACAGGTTTGTTAAGTCATTGGTTTTTTACAATCTTTATTCATTGCTCTTGCTTACCATGATGATAATTTTAAGGTTGATACAATTCACCTACAGAACCAAATCTTTAAGAATATCTTGTTCTTGTTTTGTAGTTTGGTCACGTCAACTAAGCAATGTGTAAAGCGTCATATGATGGGGTGCGAGAAGTGTGAACAGAAAACTATCGGCAAAATACTAAGAGTTTTAATGAACCAGATGGCCAGTACATGTCCAGAGGTGCATTGTGACAAGTGTGGAGCTCTTCAGTGTGTCACAAAGTACACCGAAATGATGAACAGTCATGATGCCAACATATGCAGGTTAATAAATCAAATATGATAGTGTTGTGGGTACATTTAAATTTTCTGACATTTATTTTTCATTTAGTTTTGAGAGAAAAATTAATTATTGAATTTTCCTTATTAAAAAGATTTGTTTTATTGGAACACCTGATTTATAAATATATTTTATAGACTTTTTTAAATGCATAAAAGCTGGCACTTCTCTCCATTTGGATTAATGCTGACGCCATTTTGAATTCCTGGGAAAAGATCCTGGATATTTTTTGAATTAGAAATTTTGACTTATTGTGTTATTACAGAATACTAGTAATTAATATTTTGAAATAGAACTGACAAGTTGTATTGTTGTAAATAAAGACATTACTATCAGCGAGCGGTGTTCATCAAGTTAGGTTTAAAAAAAAATATGTGTTAAGAGTTTCTTGACCGACCCTATATTTTCCCGCTGACCCTAATTTTATATCATGATCGCTGAAAATAATCGAGTGAAAATCGGGGGGAAAACGTAAAGATAAAATGCTGACTACTGCAATACTATTAACTGGAGCTTCACAACTAACTAGGAATATAAATAGATTTAAAAAACAAAGCAGAATACAGAAACAAACATCAAATGAACAAACAAACTCTTCTTTTATTTATATAAACAAACAATGGATAAACATAGGGAGTAATACATAATATAAAAAACATAAAAAAACCTATCTACACTATTTTTTGAGGGGAGGAAACCCTAAACACGTATATATATTTTTTTGCCTTTTCATCACATGAGTCTAGATACAAGACACTTTTGTAGTAATCTTATCGCCTCATCTTATATCTGTTAGTGCCAGTATCTAAGTGTGTGGTATGATTTTATAATCTTCTTTTGTTAATACAATTTTCGGTCTTACAGGAGATTTGATGATCTGAAAGCTTGTGTCGAGCCTAGACTGAAGTTCTGTTCACGTGAAGATGCTTATACTATTTGGATGAAGTTAAAATATCTTGAAGAGAAAGCTGATGGGAAATGTAGAACTGTGGCCACTAAATGCTTCCATGCGTTTGAAAAGACGGCATGGGAAATTTTGAAGTATAAACATATACCCCAGGCCAAGAGTGGAAGCACCAGTGTAGAAAGGAGTACTGAAACGCCAAGTGGAAGTACAAGTGTGGAAAGTGGAAGTTCGAAATCGAAAAGTAAGGAATCCAAAGAATCCAAAAGTAAAGAATCCAAAGAATCCAAAAGTAAGGAATCCAAAAGTAAAGAATCCAAAAGTAAAGAATCCAAAAGTAAGGAATCCAAAAGTAAGGAAGCGAATAGTAAGGCAACAAGTAGTAAGCAGAGTAGAAGAAGAAGAAGGGATACAGCCGAAGCAGCTAGAGCTGGCAGTAGTAGCAAATCAACCAAAACTGCAAAATCTGGTGGTAAAAGCAAGTCTGCCAAAGCATCGGGTAGTAGCAGCAAATCCACAGAGTCAGCTGATAAGAGCAGTTCACGTGAAACGAGTTATGTTAATAGTGTCGAAACCAGTAACATGGTAGAAGATCAAGACAGATACGTGGATGATGTCTTGATATGTGAAGATGAACTTGAGGATGACTTGAGACATTATCTTGATGAGTATTCACCATGGAATGCCGAGTCAAGAGAGTCTGGTGACAAGAGTGGATCCAGTGGAAGTGCCAGTGTATCTGATAGTGGGGAAATGAGCGGTAGCAAGAGTAAGTCAAACAGCAAAGCTAAAAGCACAAGTACAAGCGGTAGCACCAGTAAGTCAACAAGCACCAAAGCCAAAAGCACAAGTAAAAGTGGTAGCACTAGTGCCAGTCAACCCGTAAGTGGTAGCACCAGTAAGTCAAACAGCAAAGCCAAAAGCACAAGTACAAGTGGTAGCACTAGTGCCAGTCAACCTGGCAGTGTTAGTACTAGTAAGTCAAACAGCAAAGCTAAAAGCGCAAGCACCAGTGCCAGTCAACCAATAAGTGGTGGTACCAGTAAGTCAAAAAGCACCAAATCTAAAAGCACAAGTGCCAGTCAACCCGATAGTGGAGCTACAAGTGGCAGTGCACCTAAAAGCAAAAGCGCAAGTGGAGCCAAAAGTCGTGAAGTTCCCAGTGGAGAGAAAAAGTGTAAAACAAGACTTGGATGGCTTTGTGCTAAGGCTGAGAAGGCATGGGGCTGTCTCCAGAAAGGACTGTACCAGCTTCCAAAGGACCAACAAATGGTTGTCAAGGCAACAATGATGGGAATCTGGAAGTCTGTTCTGCATAAGTGCTCAGGTATGTTAATGATATGTTTGTGTAAAGCAACGGTTTGCCTTTCTAAATAAAATTTCTGTTTCTCAATTTCCTCAGCATGCTCATCAGTGAGCTGATTGTATAAACTGTCAAAGAAAGGCATAAAATAAATCTGCTGAATCTATGTCAGATTGTTCTTCAGCCTGAGGTTACCACTTCTGAATTTATATTTAATTCTTCAGCTCGAGGATACAACTTCAGAATATATGTTTAATTCTTCAGCTCGTGGTTACAACTTCAGAATTTATGTTTAATTCTTCAGCTCGTGGTTACAACTTCAGAATTTATGTTTAATTCTTCAGCTCGAGATTACAACTTCAGAATTTATGTTTAATTCTTCAGCTCGAGGTTACCATATCTAAATTTATGTTAAAATCTTCTTCAGCTCCACCTCACCAGTGCTTTGAATGTCATAAAGCTGAGAGTAATGAGGCCTGCAATGCCAGGAAAGCTCAGAGCTGTCCAGCAAATAAACAGGTTTGAATGAATCAAAATGCAAAATAATACCAGTAACTTGCCTTACATATTTATGTGTGGTCTGTTAGAGTACCAGTATTTTCACTTGTCCTATTCTTGTTTGTTGAAGTTTTTTTTTGGTGTTCTTTCTGTCTTAATTTGGATGTCATTCTTCATTCCTTTAGAAAGGATATTGAGCATTATGATTGAATGGAAGCAATTATTAGCACTATTTTGATTGGTCGAACTAGGTTATGGGCTCTGATAATAATATTACACTACAGACAATTCTTTCTAAGATTAAACAAAAACCATTTGAGGTTTGAACATTAAATTATTGATATGTCTGACTTACAATGAGAGTGTTTTATATCATTTTGTCTAAATATCTTCAAAATCAGTTCTAGATGAGCGTCAAGATCCGTCTAGATCTTTTATCATTGCTATGTGATGTCAATACATTGTCTTTAACTTAATGTTTAAATCTGTGAGTAAAGAGCTTAACCCTTAGATGTAAGTAAACTATACCAAACTTGATGTCCATATTTAAAAGGGGGGTTGACAGTAAGGGGAGACTTTGAAGCTTGCAACATTAAAGTAGTCGTTCTGTTAAATTAAAAATAAACGCATATATAGTACAGCGGGTTAGTTAGGTGTATTGGTGCTGTTTTTGATTGTATATACAGCTTTTAATTGCTACATATTTTTTAAAATAAATTAAATTCATTTTATTTTAAGGCTTGTACGACGGTTGTGGATTTTAAGCAAAATCTTGTATCCAAAGGATGTGTAAATCCTCGCTCTTGTCAAACACAGTGTACAGGAAACAGAATGAAATGTTCCTTCTGTTGCTATGGCCACCTCTGTAACCAACCAATCAACAGCGTAATTGAAGGTAAGTATTCATAACATTTGAAACTACTAAAGGTAGTCATTAGCTTTGTTTCATCCTCGGGGTGTGTGTGTGTGTGTGTTTCATGGCAAGTAGGACTCCTAGGATTTATGTTGAAATAAAATAAACTGAAATATTGACATGATGTTTGTTTCTTTTGACAAAACCTATAGAGTCCAAGCAGTGTGAAGGATTAGCTGCTATCCACTGTGGTTTCAGCCTTGTATCTTCAGTTGTTCAGCACAACCAAGTAAAATGCAGGTAAGATTTCTAGTGGATGAAATATCCAAATTAGTTTTTGATATAAAAGTAGATTGTTAGACTAATGTGTGTGTGAGGTTTCTGTAACTTATGGCTGTTTGGTTAGACTAATGAGTGTGTGAGGTTTCTGTAACTTATGACTGTTTGGTTAGACTTATGAGTGTGTGAGGTTTCTGTAACTTATGACTGTTTGGTTAGACTAATAAGTGTGTGAGGTTTCTGTAACTTATGGCTGTTTGGTTAGACTAATGAGTGTGTGAGGTTTCTGTAACTTATGGCTGTTTGAATGTAAACGAATTGAAAAGATTCTTCAGATTTATATTTGAAATTTAAATGCTAGGACAATAACTGAGTCTCAGAAAATAAATTGTTGCATTATAAAATTATGTGTGGTATGTGCATGGTTATATGAGTGACCTCCCCTTGTACACCTAGCATACATTTTTAAACAGTATTGATCAGCTGCACTGTCAATATAAAAGCATGCTTTTTAATTTTATAATTGTAGCATTTTAGAGGAGAAGTTAAAATGCATGAGGAAATACACAAAGACCTGCATGAGCACAGCATTCTCCTCCATTCATAAAAGTGCACACCAAATCGAGATAAGCTCTGTCCTTACCAAGTGTCGATCTCGGGAACTTCACTGTAAATGTGGTCTGTGTGGAACTCTTGCTCTAGGGATATCTCTTCAGAGTCCACTGAGGAAGGACGAGGGTGTATGTCGGTGAGTAAATTGTCTATCAAGCAAATTAAAGATTATATTTTGAATTCTTAATTCTTTCAAATTCAACAAATAGCAAAAAATTCATGAACCCCATGTGAAGGTTTCTGAAATTACCAAAAAATAATGTTTTATAATCAAATACTTTTATTTTTGATTGTTGTTGTTGATTTTGAATACTGTTGTTGTTGTTGTTGTTGTTGTTGAATTTTGTTCTAGTTTAATGTTTCACCAAAGCATCAAAACTTTGTTTTGCTGAAAGGCAAAGTAGCATGTTTCGGAATCATAAGCGAAATAAAGTGTCTTTTATAATTATTTGCTAATTGTTTTGAAATACAGACACCTGCAGATGACACTGAATGGCACCAGAATGGCTACAGTAGAACAATCGTGTTCACAGATGGACTTTAAAGCCACACTTCAGTCTCTATTCTTGGCCCGTTCGGTGATAGGTGGGGCCTGTATTTTTACTCCGCCTCCCAAAGAAAATCGCACAATAGATGATGCTTCTGAAGGAAATAGAACAACTTCAGATGAAAATGTCTCAGGTTCTAATGATAGAAGTAGAAGGTCAGCTTCAGGAGAAGACGTATCAGGGGAGAGAAATGCAACAGACAGTGCTGGCAGGACAACATCAAGTGAAAGATGTGATGTTTCCATGGTTACAGAATGTGTTGATAAAGACAGCATGAGACTACAGTTACTGAAAGCTGTTCAATATGGTTGGAACAGTGTATGTAGGTGAGTATTCGTCACTGGAAAACAGCAGATGTATATACACACCTCTAGAAACTAGAGAAATGGGATCAACAGAACAAAATCAAACAAATCAACAATAACAACACCCCAAAAAGACAAGTCGCATTAGAAAGCATCAGACATTTCACGTCTCAGAAACAAGGAGAAATAGGTTCAACAAGACAAAAGACATTGACAAATCAACTATTACCCCAAAACCTATGGCAGATTCCAAAAATTAAACATTTCACATTTGACACTTTAAAATATAAAGAGATTGATGTAATCAATATTGACTGGTCAGTTACATCACATTAAAACAGGAAAATTAATGAAGAAAATTTGATGATATTATAAAATTTAAGAGAGCAGATTTATAAATACTGTAAACATTGCATTCCAATCAAAATTTGATTGGCAATGCAATTTGAGTACATTAGATGAATGCAATTTGAGGTGAATATTTAATTTGTCAATTTGAATGGGTTGTTGTTGTTGTGTTTTTGCAAAACCATTTATTTATGTACTGGTACCTGAAGTTGAAATGGTATTGAACTCACTTGCTTTCAAATGTTTGGTCTTTTATAACTATAGCTTCTTTCAAATTTTTAGCTTGTTTCATAACATACAAGAAATGAAAACACTTCGCATTCATCATCTAATTTAAATAAATCTGTGTTTAGGTTGTTGAGGTTGACTCTCAAAATAAGATTGGATAATTCCACTTGGTTAACTTCATTTTACAAGGAAAACATGTCAGAAAACTTGTGATACTCAATGATTTGTCAGCCTTTTTTAACATTTGATAGTACTCAATTATATTGTGATTTGAATCTTTTCCAATCTTTAGTGTTACATCAAGAGTTGTGATGTGTATAGAGTCCAAGGTCAGAGTGTGTGGAGCAGATGAGATGGAAAAGGTCAAGGTCATGCTAATGAATGAACTGTCTTGGGTCAAAGGTCATTGTGAAATTCCAATGCTATGGGGAAAGACAGACGTTAGAAGTGCTCCTCCAAACTGTAGGGTATATGAAACCATGGACTGCCTACAGGGTATGATGGAAGCAGATAATGTGACCTCAGAAATCTGCTTGTGAGTATGATGAGATGACATAGGGGTACTTTTGATTTGTTTAAAAAAAAATTAAAATCTTCCTGTATTGGTTCTAGTTCTGTGTCAATTGTACATGTATTTCAATTAAGAAATGGTGAAGTAAATACAAAGTATTTTATATTAGTCTGAAAAATTGAAAGTTGTAAAAAAGAACCAGGTGTAATGCTTACAAAAACATGTACATGTATGTACTTTCATCTCTGCTTTTGTTTGTAAGGAACGCATAGATAAATGGCAAATACAATTATCCAAATATTTGTAAAGGTTACTAAAACAACAAAAATATATGATGAATATATGTTTCTTGTTTAAGTCAGAAGTTTTATTTTATAATCTTAGGGATACAAAAGGATGCCTAATGGACTACTTGGGCACTTGTTCATCAGTCCAGCTGGTTCCAGTTTCAAAAATGCTGGCACGTGGTCATCACATGATGAAAGAATCTTGCAACATGGAAAACAAGACAATGGAATTGCCAAGAGATGTCTACACAGAATTGTCTGAATGTTATATGGAGTTGTCCTACATGATGGACATGTCTATGACATCCATTGACAGCGATAGTCCAGCTAAGTTCTGTGGGTCGGTGAAGAAGTTCCAGGGTTGTCTATACAATGAAGAGTTACCCCCCTTGGCTAAGCTTTATGTAAGCCATATAGCTGACATGTCTCTGTCTTTAATGAAAGCAGCTTGCCCTATGAAAGATGGTGAGTGATTGCTGTTTTTTGCTTAACTTAATCTGACTATATTTTGTGAAATAAAATTTTCATTTTATATATAATAGATTGTAAGTGTTAAGATCAAAATTTGATATATACAATTGTCTTTTAGTGGACCTCTTGCTAGGGTTATTGGTACTACCTCTTTTGAAAAATATAACCTTTCAAAAGCAGCATTACATGTACAATAAGTGATGTTAAAATTATATGCACACTATTACCTGGTAGAAAATTAATAAATTTCTAACGTCAATCTAGTTAACATTGTAAATATACCAATATTATTCATTATTTATTCAAAGAATTAAATTGTGAGCAATCGCTAAATCATTTGAAATAAACATTTTGAAGAATCAATATGTATTCATACTGTACACTTAACTTATTTCACTGAATCAACCAAGGTCAACATTCTATCTTCAATCTTTGAAAGCATATTGATAAACAGAGCCCACAGTGTCATTTTTGATAACTTTACATGTTGGAATTTACAATTCTATATACCGGTATTATACTTGTTTGTATATAACTTTACATGTTTATATCTACAATTTTATGTATTATTCTGGGTTTGAATATACTTCTACACGTTCAAATCTACAATGTTACGAATTCTTCTGGGTTTGTAGAGGCTCCGCTGTTCTGTCATGCCTGTAAGATCTCCTCACCTGAAGGTTGTCATAACAACAGCAAGATAACTGTATGTAATGGAGAGACACAGGTATGTAGTAAAGTTGTTTTGAAGTTTATAATGCTACTTTTTATCATTTAGGAGGAAAGAGGAAAGTATATTTTTATTAGTTTTGATATCATAAAATCTTTTTAGAGTGAACTTTGAAATACAATTCGAAGAGGCTACTGTTTTGGTTATTTCTAGCTTGCTGTTTCAAGTACATGTAATACAGTTGTTCTTGTAATGAATAAATACAAAGTTAAGTTATCTTAATACTTATTTTGGCTAGCCAGATTAACAACGTAAATCAAATTTTGTTCAATCAAAACTTTTGTTGATGGGACTTCAAATGTAGATGAGGGAAAAGCCTACTGGTACTCATCTATTATTAATAACAAATGAGCCTCAAGTGTTAACTTAGCTGCTATAAGGTGAAATACAGGTAAATAAAACAATGTCAAAACTCAGTGAGTTAAGAAATTAAAAACTGTATCTTATTCCTAAAACTGCACTCTATTTTAACTTCAAAACAATTCTCCTTTGAGACAAAAGAAGTAGATTATGTCACCTTGATTGTACATTTCTCACATAATTTGTGTGTTACCACACCGTTGTGCAGGGTGTTATCACTTTGTATTATCAAACCGGTCAAGTTGTTATCACACTGCTTATACGTCATTTGATTGGACCTCAACGTCATACGAGGGTCATGACCTCTGACGCCGTTATTTTCTTTAGTTCCGTTTCACCAAAACTGCGTTGTTTCGCTCGTTTCAGTATTCCAGTTCAAAGATTGGCGACAATCCATTTACAAAACATTACCTTTTCGTTAATTCTAATTCTATTTTTTCAAACAGTTTATAAATAAGTTGTAGTTGATATACAAAGCACGCTTGCAGTTACAATGCAAGGAGACGCTTCACGCATGTAACCTGCTCATTGTGATATCACTACGAGCAATAACACTACAGTACTACGGTTCCATGGTGTTACGAATTTTTTTTAAAGGCGTTTTATTATGTGAGAAAGCAGTTCTCGAACTCGATTTGATTAGTAATGGTAAATAACCCACTCGATAATTATTCTGTTTTCAATTTTTTCTCGGCAAGCCTCGAAAAAATGGAAAATCGAATAATCGTGTAACTAATAATAGTTATCATGCAAGTCATTTTATTCTAAAAATAGCTCACGAAAACGAACAAATAATCATGCATGTTAGATTACCGAAGATTAATAGCACAAGAAATTGAACACTTCTGTCGTGATGTATTTTTGTCGTCACGTTTAATGAACTTGCACGTCAAGTCAACAACCTTAAAAATTTGTGTTTTATCAGCAGAAATATTCGTCTGTCCCATTTCATGATGACACAAAGGCATCGGCAGACAGTCAAGGCTGTATTAGGCATTTCCAGACAATCTTGTATGTACATATCGACACAACTGACTGCTTGTTTAGGTTATCCGGATTCGTGCTTTTAAGGGGTCAGTGGAATTAACTTTTTTCTTTGTATGTATGTCTTTATATGGACAAAGAAAGACTGATATTAAAATACATAGAGTAATTGCCATAAGTATTATAGAAATTGGGCCGTTGGACTTTTGACATGCATGATATATATGTACTATTATTATTATAAATGTACAGTTTTTATTAAGATGGATATACAAAAAGCTGAGGATTTCACACATTTATGATACAAAAAACCTCTGGTAATACTTCCTGGTAATAATTTTTAATTATCGGTAAAACGCGTATGCACGAAACAACGGTTGACCTGTTTCAGCCAACCTTGA
This sequence comes from Pododesmus macrochisma, assembly GCA_032359645.1. Lineage (NCBI taxonomy): Eukaryota > Metazoa > Mollusca > Bivalvia > Pectinida > Anomiidae > Pododesmus > Pododesmus macrochisma. The sequence goes on along the minus strand of JAUMGZ010182794.1, from coordinate 721 downwards.
CATTTGATTTATGTTGCCTGCTATTTTGGCGTAGTATTAACATTAACATTAATACATGTTAAAAAATATAGGCAATTAATCCACGTTAAATTTTATTGATTTGTTTGTTCATATAATATTTATAAAAGATTAAATTTTACAACTTCAACAAAAGTTACTCTAATGTCATCCTATCAGAGGTAATATTTGACCTACTTTGTCTGGCTCAGTCTGACTTGCAACATTAATGTTTACTGGACAGTAGGTAATACATGTAGTAGACCTACTTTGCCTGGCCCGGTCTGACTCGCAACATTAATGTTTATTGGGTTTTGAACTTGAGTAAATATAGAAATGTCTACAATTGAATGAAGTTGGTCATCTGTGATGGCTAGACTTATCAAGTTCAAGGTCTACTTCCAAACTCAGGCCACTAAAGGTCACTCAAGATAAAAACAGATGAATGGGTGGAACAGCTTGTAATCCTGTCTTTTTATAGTATTATTGTAAAGTACACTTTTCTGGCTTTTAAAGAGATGGACATTGTGATAATGTTTCCTTTAATAAAATGGTCAGTTGCAGCTTTACCACATAACTTTCATTACTGTACGTACAGCTATATTCACAAGTACATGTATACTATGTTATGTTGTTATGATATTTTGCCTCCCTGTGCTAGACACCTTATCGCGGTAGGGAGGTTTGCGCGTCTCGGTGACCTGGAGAGCTATGCTGGCGGGAA
>JAUMGZ010182783.1:0-13865 GCA_032359645.1 Pododesmus macrochisma | reverse complement strand
CATAGAAAACACTTCATAGAACAAAAGATGTATTTAAGTGTAATTAACTTCGAAGGGGGACTGTAACAATACATCCAAATGTGTTCTTGTGTTGATCCTATTTCTTATTGTTTGCTGCTAACCTGAAAGAAACTTACTTGTACATTCACATTTAATTTAAAATATGTAGTAAAAAATAACACAAAACAATAATTGTTCAGTTGCTGCTACAATGAAGTATGTTTAATCGAAAATCGAAAGCATAAGAAATTCATCGATTAAAAATATGTTTGTCTCTGCATGAAGCAACTTTAATTTAAACTTATATCAAAAACAAAAAAACCTACAACATGGTTATACCCTAAAATTCTTTAAACAGGCGAGCTAAACAATGTGTATACAAATTCTAATAAATTAGCCATCAATACTATCGCATTTTGTCATGTTATCCAAAACAGTTATATGTCTCAATTAATTCTCAGTTTTAATTTATGCCTATACATTATGCATACATGTATGATCTTATTATTCATATGTATTACTGAACAATATGATATAATAAAAAACATCCTTTCAGTGCTTGTTTATCTATAGTTTCCGGATATATAATATAAATATGTAAGCATAGTACCTATTATCTGTTTTATTAAAATCCAAAATTGTTTGATCGAATACCAATGGATAAAATCTATATTCAAAGGTTGATGCACTAATTTGTAAATGGTATATTTTCCTCAAATATCAATTGACGTATAATCATATGATATAACTTGTATGCATTTCTAGGACAACCAATACCCTTACATATTTTGGTTTAACATTGACATCATCGTCGCTTGCTGGAGACAGATTTGTGAATTTCATTTTGATGGCTCTTGTTGAGTATCCAGGAATAGTTCTAGAGGTGCTTTTACTCAATAGGTATAATGCTTCATCAAAATATTTGTTAACATCATATTAATCTTTAGTCGTTGCTAAAAATGACATAAGGTATATGTAAGAATGAAACAAAAACGAAACTGTGGTATGCAGTAGTCTTAATAATGCTTTTGCAATTTATTACCCAAGAAAAATCACATCGTTATTAAAACAAAGTTCATTGTGTCGTTTCAGCATCGGAATATCTAAGAAATATCTTAAAATCAATAATACTTAAATGCTGATATACCATTCTATTAACTTCATTTACTTGTAGAATTGGACGTAGGAAGTTGTTAATGATGCTTCACTTTTCGTGTGCGATAGCTCTTCTTATGACAACTGTTTTCTCTGCATACAAAGGTGTGTATGAAGCACACACACACACACACACACACACACACACACACACAATTGACAGATAATAGAAGTAATGAATTGACCTTAAAAAAGATGAGATCAACAGAACAAATATATTGACAGGTAGACAATAACAACGTCAAAACGTAACCACCACAATGAACCAGTACACTAAGAAGCTGGTGCCGCTGAAGATATATATATATATTAAAGTGACTACAAACTAAATACATGAGTAAAAGCAAAAAACAATAAAGTGTGACTCCGAATAAACTGCTTCAATACAATACAATAAAAGGGGAATACGAAAAGTTTTAAAATCTACGTGTGAGCATACCTAAATGGAAATATAGTAGTAAAAATTCGAAAAACCGTAACGATATTCTAAAACCGTAAGTCCATGGATATACTTTACTATGGAATCCCGTCTACCTATTTTTTTTGATTATCTTTATTTCTACTTTCAAGCTAAGGAAACTACATGGAGCTAACAAACTCGAAATAAATTCTTAAGGGTTTTTTTTGTCTCTTTACAGATGATGTTCATGGATTCGACATGGCTTCCAGAATAACGACACTGATAGGGAAAATGGGTATTTCGTCCTCTTTTAGTGTCGCCTGGTTGTACACGCACGAAATATATCCAACAAACATGAGGTGAGTTCGAACCTATTCCTTTATACCTTTACCGCTCTGCTTTGATTATATTGTTGCTACTTCTTTTACTCTCCTGTTAATGGCTTTTCTCCTTTGCTCTTTCGTCGCCATAACTGTGACGTTTTCTTATGGTGTCCCTTGACTCGTGTTCCCTTTTAAATAGTGGAAACGGTCACCATACACCGGAATGACACAGAGGCATCACGAACTTCTATTAAAAAAAACTAGAAGCGAAACCAGGTGCTCGCAATATAGTAGGCGTTTCCTGCTACACATGTGTCACCCGCCGCAATGCCTCCGTGTTATTCCGGTGTATGGTGACCTTTTCCACTATTTAAAAAGGAGCAAGAGTCACCATAACAAAAAGTCACAGTTATGGTGACAAAAGAGCAAAGGAGAGAAACCATTTACAGAAGAGGAATAGAAGTAACAACATTATCATAAAAGCAAAGCGGAAAAGATAGGGCGACGAGGAGTAACCCTCCCCCTTTTCCCCGTGCATTTTACTGGTTATATAAATATATTTATAAAAATATATATATGTAATCAAAGACTGACTGACTGACTGAATACTGATGGGGGAACTGACTGACTGACTTGGATGGAATGACTGATGAACGGACTGACTGACTTTGGATGGAATGACTGATTGAGTTACTAAAAATTAATAAAGGTGTTGCCGAAATACGAAAGCCGAAACGTATATCAGTCAAGCACACACATAAAGAATACAGGCAAGTATGAAGCAAAATTAATGACTGGTAGAAACTCAAACTATGATGTAAGGAAATTAAAACTATGGCGTAGGGATAATGTCAGTAATTATATCAAAAACAGACTTGTCAAATCCCTCCACTGTATCATTGGCGGCCATAAAACTTCATGAAAGCAGACCGACGTCTGGGTAGTGTAACCCTGCCTCAAAAGCTTGGACGTCAACAGCAATCCTCTAGTTACAAAGTTTTGGTAGTGAGAACACGCTTTTGAATTACGAAATAGCTGTGACACATCAACTCCATAAGCAGGTAAGGAGGGTATGTTGCTGTCTAAGAATGGGAAGTTAACAATGGGAAAACTAAAGTCGTCACGTTTGTCATAGAGTTTAGTAGAAAAGGTACCATTCTCGTCGAGGTCTAAGTATGAGGCAGAACAATCGGTGTCAGTGGGGTCTATTATCTCAAGTTCCGGAGGATATATCATGTTCACGTTATCACCAAAATGTTAATTCATCAGTGACAAAACGTCATCTATGTATCGAAAAGTGAAATTAAAAGACTTTTCCCAATGCTGTTTTTGGGAGCTGAGTAGCTTTTGGATAAACTCTGCCTCATATGAATACAGAAATAGGTCCGCTATTATATCATAAATTATTCGCTCAGTTTCAATGGCGTAAATTGTATTAGCTGGGAAATTTTAAAATCTTTACTCGCCCGAAAAGGTGTGTGTCGCTCCATATCAATCAATAAACATCACTTTCATCAATTCCAGTGTTGTAGTTTTAAATTCGCCTTTGAAACTGAAAACTGCGTTTATGGCACGTTTCAGGCACTTCTTTTGAATTTGTGCAGTATCTGTAGATTTTGTTTTCAAATGAAACTCCACTAGGTTATACGGCGGGAAATGACCGAGTCTTGAATTTTTCTAAATTAGTCATTTGAAAATCGATTTCAGAAAACACTGATCGATTAATCGATTTTCTAGACAAAACGAGTCAACCTCGACAAGATCGATAAATCAGAACAGCACTAGCTTGCATACCACGTGCATTGGTTAACTTGGTGTATAAATTTCCCTCGTAAGCAGTGTTTGCATAATAACCGCTCCCGAGTAAACTATCACATGATTATAGAAAATATACAAACATGGCAATACTGTAGGGAAACTTTTTAAATTAGAAAATTAGTTTTCAAAATTAATTTGATTAAATGACAACAAATGCTTTATTTCATACTGGATTTACCCCGAGCATTTGCACAGGCACCCTATATATGTACATACAGTATATCAGCAAGTAACTGTAAAACTGATTATTATAACAGTGACAAGATTGTTATCAACAATCTATACCAAGATTAGTATAGGGCGAAAGAACAACAATGAGAACTATAAACAAAGCGTTCAAGTAGAAAAGATCCTGAATATAGGGAGAACGAACAACAGAGAGAACTGTTGACTAAGTGTTCCAGTAGAAAAGATCCTGAATATAGGGAGAGAGAACTATTAATATAGCGCTCAAGCAGAAAAGATCCTGTAAATCGGCAGAAAGAACTAGAGAGAGAAATAATAAAAAAGCATTTAAGTAGAAAAAATCCTGAGTATAGATAAAAGGAGTTCCTTTTTAAACGCATTTGTAGACAAAACAACTATACTCAAGAAAAAGAAAGACTTACAAAACAGCAAAGTAGAAGCAGACACAAACAGAGTGAAAAGAAGGCTGACAAAGAAAGGCATAGAGAAAAAAGAAAAGATGTTGAAATTTTGCCAAACGAAATGCAACAAGCTTAAAGAAAATGTTATGGTTATTCCATATGTATTCAACAATTTCGTGTAAATATTGCTACAGGTCCTGTGTATATTTGTACTTGTTGCCAACAAATTAGGTTCTCCAAAAGTGTTTCAGATGCGCTCAATATATATCAACATTAAGCAAAGAAATATGTAACAAATAATCAACTGGACTAAAGTCCGTAGGTAACAAAGAAAGGATTTGTCATACATGTTGTGAATCATTGAAACAGAACAAGGTTCCAAAGTTATATGTAGCTAATGGCATGAAGTGGCAAGAAAAACCAGAAGAATTACACTTGCATCCACTTGAAGAAAGACTTATCGCTTTGCGCATACTATTTATTCATATTCGAGAACTACCAAAATGTGGTCAGTATCCAGCCAAAGGAAATGTTATTAATGTTCCAGTTGATATTTAACCCACCATTAACACTTTGCCAAGACAAATGGATGTAAATTTTACAATTACAGTCAACTAAAAACAAAATTGGCATACCGATCTTGTGATTTCACTGAAAATGTCAGACCAAAAGCAGTTCTTGTAGCATTACATTGGCTTATGAACAAAAGTGAACTGTATAATAGTTTTGAAATTCAAGTTGATAAAGATTGGTTTGAAAGAACAACAAATAGAGCAGAAGAAATAGTTCGTGAGTTTACAGTATATCAGAATAATAATTCCAGTACAGTAGAAAGTTTGGATCCATGAGACGAAACTGAAAACGTTGATGAAATTATAAATGATGATGGAAATGTTTGAAACCTTTATACACTTATTGAGGATGCTGATGCTGACACCAACAAAGTATACACATTTACACCAGGTGAAGGTCAGAAACCATTACGTTTATATGAAGACAAGAATGCTGAATATTTGTCATTTCCTTCCATATTTTATGGACACACAAGAATGGAAAATTGTGACAGAAAAGTGCATGTATATTATAGTGATATAGTAAAATGGAAACTTAGATAGAAGCTGCACAAATACTTCTTAAGCTCAATAAGCCAGACGAACAATTGCCGATTGATGGCATTAACAAATTTACTTTGAAAGAAAAACCTGATCTCGTAAGAAAGGACCCAGTGATATGTTCAAGGTATTTTGGCAACAGAGAACGCGAGTGTGGCAATACTTTTTTCAAAGAGTTGAATTTCAGCAGCGTGGATCACCACGCATGCATGTGCTTATGTGGAAAAATCTCCATGTTATCACGAACAGTCCGAGAGGGATATAATAGAATATGTTGATCAGTATATAACTAAAAAATGATCTAGAGTTGTGTTCACTTGTACAACTTCAAGTTCATAAAAACTCGAAAACATGTGATAACAAAGGCAAAGGACTTGTAGATTTGGATTTCCATTACCACCACTACAGACATCAATGATTCATTGAGACAGATGTCGATATTTACAGACAAAAATATGCAGAACTTCAACATAAATTGAATGACTTGCAAGATAAATGTGACTTACGTTCTTCAGAAGAAGAATATATGAAATGCATCAGAAGTTCACTTCGTGGTCCTGAAGTGTTCCTCAAGAGAAATCCAAATGAAATGAGAATAAATTATTATAACATAACTACATTGAAAGCTTGGAAAGGAAATTCGGATATTCAATTTGTGTTTGATCCTTATGCTTGTGCTATGTACATTGCATCTTACATCAGTAAGTCACAAAGAGGTATCAGTGCTATGTTAAAAGCAGCATCAAATTAAGCAAAGGAGAGGAATTTAGATTTAAAACGTCAAGTGAGGCATATTGGAAACAAGTTTCTTAATTTTGTTGAAGTAAGTGCCCAAGAGGCGTGCTATCTAACATTACAAATACCATGAAGCAAATCTTCAAGAAATGTAACATTTATCAATACGTCAACGCCAGATAAACGGGTTATCTGAAGGATAAATCCGAGTTGGATAAATTGCGAGCTGATTCGACAAATATAGAAACTAATAATGCCATACAGAGGTATGCAACGCGACTGGAAAATTATAATCTTTCTGATTATATATCAGAGCTTGAGATGAAATACCCAAAAGGTTATACAGAAAGACAGCAAGATGAGATGATATCACAGATGATGATACTGAAGAGGATATATCAGCCAATTTTGCATGAACAAATGCTATTCTTAATTTGAAATGATGAATATTATGAATTGCTCAGACAACTTAATGTTAAACAAAGAGAATTCTTTAATCATGTTGTTCATTGGATAAAAATAAAGCAAATGCCATTGTATACATTTTTGTCAGGTTGTGCTGGTATTTGAAAATCTGTAGTTATAATAGCACTGTTTTAAGCATAACATAGACACCGTTGGTCTGAAGAAGGAGATGTACGAATACTTATGTGTGCTTATACAGGTAAAGCTGCATATAATATCAATGGAACAACCATTTCTTCTACATTTAAGCAAAAGTAAAAGCAGCAAAACCAGCATATACATGCAGATGAACTGAGCACCCTCAGAACAAACTATCGCACCCTTTCTGTAGTCCTAATTGATGAAATAGTTATTGTTGGAAGCAATCTGCTTGCACTTATACATCAGAGATTGAAGGAACTTACTAACACAAATCTGGACTTCGGTGGCGTAAGCATAATTGCTGTTGGAAATCTGTATCAGTTACAACCAGTTGGAGATTCATGGATATTTTGTGATTTAAATTCTCCAGGACAACCTGGCATCGCAACAAATTTGTGGGCTAAGCATTTTAAATATTTTGAATTGACAGAAAGATGATCTTGAATTTGCCCAACTTTTGAATCGACTCCGTCATATCAAACTTACAGAAAATGACACACAAATGATCAAACATAGTTCTGTAGATGTGTTGAATGTAAATTATCCTAAAACCGCTTTACATTTATTTGCAGAAAACAAATTTGTAGAAGACTTTAACAATGATATCATGGAAAATTTGCCAGCATTAACAGTTGATGTTACGGCAGATACATATTTAGTCACATCAATAAACATTAGTAAAGCCACAAAGCAGAAAAAACTGGACTCCTTACCAAAAGATACAAATGTAACTGCACAACTTCAATTTAAATTGAAAATAGTAGTAGAGATGAAATATGACAACAATGTAAATTCAGATGTTTCTGATGGCTTAACAAATGGTGCATCATATTTTGTAAAACACATTGCATTTAAAAATGAATCTTTTACCCGACTAGCAGTAATTTTGGTTTCATTTTTTGATCCAACAAATTGGCAGCAAGAGACGAAGTTAATGTAAACATTTGTATTCCAGCCACATACATCTTTCTTGGACGCTCAATTTTGAAGAAAAGATAACATTTTTGTACAACAAGAAAACTTTTGCAAGAATTCGGTTTCCATTGCGACCATCAGTTGGTAAAACTATTCACAAAGCTCAAGGTAGCACATCAGATGAAGTTGTTATTGATTTGTCACAAGCAAAATGAATTCGAAGGATTCCACATATCCAATTTGTTGCACTCAGTCGTGTTCGACAGCTTGAAAATTTGTACATTTTGAATTTCAATGAAGGCGCTTTATCAAGCGATGAAAGGGTAGATGTGGAAATGAAACGACTTCGAGAAGAGAAACGCATGCCTTTATGCTACATAACAATATATAATCTACAATCTGCCAAAGTCAAATTCTTTTTCAACAATGCTAGGTCATTTCATAAACATTTTATTGACATAAAAGTAAATTTAAACATTCTGAGCTCTGGTGTTATTGGTTTTGCGGAGTAGCGATTATCAGGTACAGACAGAGATATAGATTACCATTTGCAGGGATATCGTTTATGTAGATTTGATGAATGGACTTCAAGGAATACTAGACCTTATCATGGCCTTGTGTTTTATGTCAGACAAAGCATAATCATAAACAATCTTGCAACATTCAGATGTGAACAACTTGAATTTATCTATGCAAACCTGTTACTTTGCAACATGACAGACACGCAAATTGCAATTGTCTATAAGTATCCTTCATGCTCATTTAGTAGTTTTAAAACGTTGATCAATGATAACTTGTTCAGTTTGCTAGATAAAGTTAAACCATTCATTATTTTAGGTGATTTCAATTTTGAATTGAATGCAGGCAACCATTCTTTTCTTCATTACATGTTTGAGAAACTGTCATGTCAGCAATATGTTCAAACTGTTACCACAGATCATGGATCTAGGCTTGACCTTATTTTTTCAAATGTACCAGGTGTATTGACTGGTGTAATTGAAGCCTATTGGTCAGATCATAAACTTATATATTGTGCAGTTGAAAAACAACGTGTAACAAGCTAAAAATTTCACTACTCAAACGAAACCTTCATAAATTTTTTGCAGGTTTTTTTTGCAAGGAACTGATTAAAGGTTTTGCAAAAAAAATTGTAAACTTTTCTTGCAGATTTGCAAGAAATGTTGAGTGGTTGAGCAGGTAAAGGGTAGCCACTTCCTTTTGTAAGGAGGCACACCAGAGGCCTGTTCAGGATGCAGAACGCTCAACAGTGACTGTGTGCGCCGACTTTTGAACAGAACACTAGCAAAAGAGTAACCAGAGCTCAAGTACCTAACCTACACACACAGCGCTTTATCTGTACTGATATGATGGCATTCAATATTTGTAATGCAGCTTCTCTGACACTACAGGTCGCCATTTTGAATCCAAGCGTAAGCACTCGTTTCTATTCAGAATAGTCTTTACCTAAGCACACAAACACCCCAATGAGCGCTCGGTATCCTGAACACGCCTTAGTGTTGTACATTGTATCCATAGAAACTAACTTTTTATGACATGATTAAAAAGGCTGTTACATGTATCAACAAAATCAGCTGTATTGTAACAGCTAGCATTCTTGAAAAACACCATGACAAATTATTGATAATTATTCTTTTTGATATTTATTGTTGTCTTTCAAATATTATCTTCACAATTAAAATACACATTATCAATTTGTTCATAACAAGTAGAAGCAGTGAGTTTCCTTAATTGTATATTTTCTAATCATCTTGTACTCTCATTTGAATCTGGAATTTTTTCTCATCAGAATAATATGTCTTTATATGTTGCTGTTTATTTTAATGATTTTTACTTGTACTAGGCATTGCACCTTGTTCAAAAATGTTTCATTTTGTCATAATGAATCAGTTCTGTGCACTTTTGTATAAAATAAATTGGTTTACAGAATAATAACCTTATATAAAGTTTCAAATTCGACGTGGATTACTTGTTGTTCAGTCTGCCATACTAGGTATATATAAATTTTACAGAAAGCAGCCTTATATCATTTACATGGCTGTAAAACTTTTACAATGTGTTTTGTGTTTACACCATAATTAAAACTAATTTTGTCTGATATATTCATGAAACACATATAACAGTGAAAATTGTATTATTATAACATGCATCCAGATTAAATCGAATTCATAATGAAATGTAACTCAAGATGTTTTCATCATTACTAACAATTTACAAACAGGAAAACTTCAATCAATGTAAAGAAATGCTAACATTACTATACAAGAGTTATCTAAGTGAAACTATGGTTCTTTTGAATTGAACTGTTTGATATGTATTAAAATTCGAACCATTTTTGGTTGGAATATATACAGCTGAATGAACTTAAGTGTTGTTCATTGTTTTATCTAGATATTTATGAAATTATAAAAATCGTGTGATTTATCCATTCTTACTTGATGTCAATTTTGAACAAATGTGGTAGAATCAGTAAAATGTAATACATATTCGAAATCATGAAATGTTTTGACATGAAATGAAATTAAGTTTAATCAAAATCATTGAACAGTGCAAGTCAAGTATCTTATCTTAGTTATCTATAGATTAAATAACAACAAAACTAGTGTGGACAAACAGTAAAATTCTGTCATGATGTTACCTGTTCATGTCTGTTTTAATTACACTGAACTTTGTTAAATTCAAGTATATACCATTATAGTTATTGTTCAACATTTTCTTTGGAACCATAGACATTCCAAGAGTGCACTTCACAGCAGTTCCATTGCCCGCAAGCACAAAAAGTGTTCAGCACAATTAAATTTTTAACCTTTTAATTGAATTATTGTGCAATAAAGACTGTGTATTTAGAAGCAAATCATTTTGTACATTCAAACTACATTTGTATATTATTATGAAATTAGTCAAGTAATTATTGTGAGGGATAAATAAGCACAAACTACATTTACACTAGATAATTCCATTTACAATACTTTCTTAAGTTTTGACCTTGTGATTTAACACCAGGAACACTTATTACAGTTGATGTGTCTATCAACAGAAACAATTCTGATATATTAAAATCTTAAAAAAAAAATTAGCATGGATTCTCAAATACATTTACTTAGAAAACAGTTCAATATTTGGAATTGTTCAAGAAAATAAAGTTCATATTTTATAATGTTTATGTATATAATTTGCAGTGAATGAATTTTCATCCGAATTTATAAGAATGTTGACCCTTATTTTCAATATTTGATGGTAAGTATTTTCCAATGAGGGATCACTTGCATGACAGGAATGTCTCTAAATCCTCGAATCCATGTCTTTTTCATTTATTATAACTGAACTATGTTAATGAGAAAGTGTATTCATCTTATATAAGTATAGGATGTTATATTACCTAGTATTCACTGTATATAGATTTGGATACATTTATAACAATTAAGACCGCATGTAGAAAGTATTATATTCAAATATTTTTTGCGATTCAAACTTCATTACTTCATACTTCTTTTTATTCTATAACCATACTGTATTGTGTGTTTGCACACGCTTTGTTGTTTTGTATTCTGCTATAAGTTCATTTCATATATTTACATATAATTACATATACAATAAATTCTTATTAAGGGGTATTGCCATGCGCCATTTTGTGTCCACTTAGCTCCATGAACAACAAATTGAAAACAAAGATAATAGACAAAATAAACAATGACCACTGACAATGCTGTTTCCAAAAATAGTAGTAGTGCATAACAAGACATTCTTCAACTTTAAAAATAATGTTCATGCTTTTAATTATGTTATTTTTATACAAATATATGCACAATGGGAATGCACGAGTTCCGATCTAAATACAACGTCTAAAAGTAAAATGTTATCATTAACATGTCCTTTACAAATGTGCGTATGGAAACTTACAACAAACTTATCAATAAATACCTTCGAAGATAGCTATAATCCAGTTTTAAAAATGGGTGAGTAGTTTTCACAAGCCATTTTTACACTCCATAGTAAATATGTTAACTTTTCACGTTTTCGACTACTTGTAAAAAATCTACTGGATCAATGTCATCTAAATATGGTGCAAGGCATCTTTATGGGAAGGAGGTTCTGATTTGCTTAAATGACATAGCTTTGTTCCAAGGAGTGCTATTTTGGGCCTTAATGGGGACAATTTTATAAAATTTCACAAAGCTCATTCTTACAAACTAGAATGCCTGGTTCTTGTTACTTTGGTATTAAATAAATTTACCAGGAACCAAGTTTGTTCAAGAAGAGACTCTGGAGTTAAAAGTAATCAAACATTTACCCACATGCCTATTTCATTCCGATTGACGCTAAGGCCCAATGAACCTCTTTTTAACCTTAAATGTAGATTTATACCCCCATAACTGTCAACTGCGCCGATTATCTGGGTTTTAAGTCCAACTTGACTTTTTCAAAGTCAAAGTGGACTTTTCCTATACCAATCTTTCGTCGTCGTCCGTCGTCGTCGTTAACATTCACATTTTAAACTTCTTCTCAAAAACTACTGAAGCAATTTTTACCAGATTTTACGTACATATTCCTTGCATGATCCCCTTTAAGCTTTGTGTTCGATTTTGCCGAATTCCATCAAATATGACTGTCTTAGCTTGTGATTGGCTGAGACATATTCCACTTCTTGATAATAACTGTTGGTCATATTTTCATGAAACGTGATGTACATGTTCCTTGCATGACCCCCTTTCTGATATGTGCTCGATTTTGCCGATTTCCATTTAAAATGGTCATCGTGGCTTCTGATTGGCTGAGTCATTTTCAACTTTTTGTCAAGTACCGTTGGTCAGAATTTCAGGAAACATGTTGCAGATATTTCTTTAAAATTTAGTTTAAAGATATTCTTGCATTGCTAAAGTAGCCAGGTGGACGTTAGGGCCCAATGGGTCTCTTGTTTTTATATTGGTGTTGTATCTTTTATGCTAGCAGGTGTATAATGTGATTTTGTCAGATTGACAGTCGATATTCTGTAAATATTGACGACAGTTATTTTGTATCTTTGTAAATAGAATAGCCAATTCCAGAACGGAACCTGGTAACATACCCTAGTTCCAGTAAAAATGCAACAGTTGTTCCGCTCGGCAGTTACACTATTGAGAAAATCTGATGGGGGAAAGTTTATGTACATGTCTGTGTGCTAAATTGAATTTATTTTTTCTCACAATAACAATGGGAAGCAATTTATTGTCATGTAAGAATCCCTCAACGAAATCGCAAGTAATCGACTGTATAATCGCAGTACAGTCACTTTCATCATAACAAGCTATCAACCATGCAGTGGACGTCGATTACGAGCCACGATTGTTTAAACTACATATATTAACTTCAAACGGATTTGCTTTGAGCTTTCCCTCGTACATTCCTAAATGCTTATCATCTCAGTTATAAGTCAACATTTATTACATTTACTATCAGAATTTTAGAAATTAGTTCAAATCGGATGACAGCGCGTGCGATTGATCACCGATTATGCTTCAAGTGATTAGCAATATATGCGACATTATTTGCTATTCAGAAGTTGCAAACATATCAACCGCCTCCGTTTTAACTAATTATACAACAGAAAGAGTGTTTATAATCATCTAATCGTATCTAGAATGTGATGTCACATAAACGTGTCTTGTGTACTCTCGCTTTGGTAATCGCTATTTCCGGAACACTTACAGTGGAGTTCGACCAGGGAGGAATGGTCTCTTGTTGTTGTGGAGTTTCATTTTTACTTGTTAAGTAATTGATTGTCAAGTGAATACCCATGACAAGGTTTTACATTTAAAGTTCATTAACAGTATTTTTATCGTGTAGAACATATGCGGCACTTCGGACTAAGCCATTTTTTAAACACAGAATATTTGTTAATGCTTCTTCTCTCCTTCATTTTGTCAAACATTTTGAACTAATAGTTCCAGTATAATAATATTAGTGGCTATAATATTAGTTGTACGTTTCATTTATCTTTATGACGTACATTGACAAGTATTATACACTGAATAATATCTATAAAATGAGACTGTATAATGTACTAACTTTAACGTTGGAGTATACAACAAGAAGATATCACTATTTACTGAGTGTTTAAAATTATTAGCATATGTATACTAATTGTGATGTCAATATTTCACTGTGTATCATTGCAGAAGCGTCGGTTTTGGTACTGCGATGTTAGTTGGAAGGATCG
>JAUMGZ010182772.1:0-13865 GCA_032359645.1 Pododesmus macrochisma | reverse complement strand
ATTATGATTGTTGTGTCAAGGCTTATTATGATTGTTGTGTCAAGGCTTATTATGATTGTTGTGTCAAGGCTTATTATGATTGTTGTGTCAAGGCTTATTATAATTGTTGTGTCAAGACTTATGCTTGTTGTGTCAAGGCTTATTATGATTGTTGTGTCAAGGCTTATTATGATTGTTGTGTCAAGGCTAATTATGATTGTTGTGTCAATGATTGTTATGATTGTTATGTCAATGATTATTATGATTGTTGTGTCAAGGCTTTTTATGATTGTTGTGTCAATGATTATTATGATTGTTGTGTCAAAGCTTATTGTGATTGTTGTGTCAAGGCTTGTTATGATTGTTGTGTCAAGGTTTATTTTGATTGTTGTGTCAATGATTATTTTGATTGTTGTGTCAATGCTTTTTCTCTACTAATTTTCAATTGTTGTTTTTAATTAATAATTTTGTTGAGAATGAAATGTGACAGGATCTTAAATTAATTAAAACGGACACGAAAACAGAGAAGCGAACAGGCAGGCATTTAGATGGGGAATTCCTCTTTACATTAATGCTAAGATGATAATGGACAATTAATAGCATTCAGTTGTACACATACTTTATGAACGTGGTCATTGTTTTTATCTTTGTTCACATTCAATACATTCGTTGCACGTGGTTTCAAAGGTGAATGTAACACTATCGATGAGATCAACAAATATAGATTAATAATCGATAAATCAGGTTCCCCTTGAGCGCTGATGACACTTTTCTTTATACTCTAAATAGTCGATGAAGTAAGCAAAAGGGAGATCTATATTGTATATATTTACTTTATTGCATTTACTTTGTAGTAAATTACAACATTGTAGTGTTTTATGTACCTACAAATGTATATAGTATTTATTTACTTTACTATATATTTACTCCAATACAGACATTAAACTTACATTAAACCATTTTGGGCCTAGAAAAAATTATTTGCTATTCGAGTTAATTTGCGACCATAACATCCAGAGCTGTAAGAGTCATTGGACCAGATGTGGCCCGTAGCCTTTTGGTTTGGTCTAATAGTTGAAGAATGAATAGTCATTGTGTTTTGGTGTGAAAGACGGTCTGAAAATATAGTATGTTTCATTATCATATAAGATTTCAAGATTTTCAAGATTTTATTGTACAACACTCAGACACATTTAAATGTGTGACACGAGGTCATCTGACATCAACATTAATACAATTATGGACATGACAAAATGAACAAGTGTTTACATATAATGATCCAGAAACATTTTAACATATAACATACATGAAATTACTTAACATCATGAACACTTCACATAAATTAAACATATATATACTAATATTACATAATCAAGTCCCAATACTGTTGACCCCTATTACAATATTACACTTGATATATATGATAGCAAGATTCACGTCATGATAAATATTAAACATAATGAGTACTTTGAATGTACGATTTTCATAAACATGTACATAGACATATATTGGTATCTTGATTCGTCCCATAGTGCAATTCTGTTTCTATTTGATGGTTTTATTTGGTAGATATTTCATGTGTTACCGTTACAGTGCATTGCTATTATTTTTTCTAATCGAGTTGATCATGTTGCGAACTCTTTGCACGAGGATGTGTTGAGGTTAGAAAATTAATAATAATAACAACAATACACTGTCAAACATGAGAAAAGGCATTCCATAGAACAAAATATTCCAAAAACAATACACATTTATTGTTAGTTATGCAAGAATTCCGTCATCATCGGAACGAAAAATGTAGCACTGTGTACTTTGACCTCATCTCGATTATTTCGGCGTTCGCCATAGGCACTGTCCGTGGGAATGTATTTGCGTAGCTTTGACGTCATGATAAAATGTCTGATGGATTTGTGACCCGAATGACCCAGTTGTTATCTTCCACTCTCTGCGATCGCTTCATTTAACCTCAAAGGGCAGTACGGTGTCGCTAGAGGGCGCTGAATTATTCGAGTTAACGGATTTGTCCAATCAAGAGGCAGGACAAACAAAATTAACCTGTTGACCAGTTTTCCAGCATTATGATTGGTTTTTTGTCAGTTGATTATAATTTTTTCACAAATCATTGCGGAGTTGTAAAGCATAAACATTTGTCGACATGTTTTTTTATACCATCTATCATAATATATATAAGACTGATTTAATATGGTAATGAGCTATGACGTAGCAATTCAACATTTCAGTCAATATTTTGGTCTGCTCGGTCCAGCATGTGAATTATTGGACTTGGCTTACGAAATGGCCCTTAACCCTTGGTGTTTGAATGAATAAAATACCGAGCTAGGAATCGAGAAAAAATGCTTGAAACAACCTACTCTAAACTTAACATTTAAGCACGAAATCCCTGGTATTCAAATAGCTAAAACTTTAACTTGCAAATTATTTATATGCTTTTGTAGTTTGCTTAAATGAATAACATTTTATTTTGTAAATGTTTCTTTCCTTAATAAAAGGCTAAAACTTATTTTTGGCAATACTTAGGCCTAAAATATTAAAGTGTTGCTATTGCCCACCTACCTAGTAAAATTATCTTAGCCAGAATTATTATATAATTCTTTATAACTTTTTCCTTTGAAAATAGGTTTTATTCAGAATTTGGCGACGCAAATTTGGAAACTATGAAAATATAAAGATTCCTACCTACCTAACTAACCAGCCCACCGGCTCATCATAAAGAGCGAGTAACAACAACCAATAGCTTACTAAGAAACTGTTAATGATGACCTAAACTATATTACATTACTTTAAGTTCGTTACCGTTGACTGTCGTTTGTTACATACACATATTCTATCATACATGTACCTAGTCTAAAGACATATCCTGTCTAGGGTTATTGTCGTTTTTGGTTAGTTCGAATTCTGTATTCTGTATAAAAATTTAATTGTGAACATATTTTCCATCACAGATGACGTAAAATCATAAGATCGTGCTTTGTTATTGGTCTTCTGACAAGATGTCTATACGTTGTACATGTTGGTCTTTTGACAAGATGTCTATACGTTGTACATGTTTGCCCTACATGCAGTATGTTCTGTCTGCGGATGTAAAATTTACTTCTTGCTTCATTGGAACTGTACAATGTGTTTTAAAATGCAATGAGCTGACACGAACTCCGGAACAATCTTGATATCTTATTCCGTTGTTGGATTATAATTCTTGAGGAAAAACATTGTATGACGGCTGATTACAGCGTCTGTGATCACTTCCTTCATCTACATAATCACTTTTCCGCCTATATTCTCGTGACATATGTCGCAGGCGACAGCTGTGACGTAATAAGTTTATTTCGTGACATCCGGCTAAGATTTTGTAAACCTTCTTGGATGAAGAATTTGCTATTTTTCAAGAAAAAACCCAAACCGAACGTGAAAGTCGTTAAGATATCATGCTCCAGACACAATAAATGTATTACGAGATATATATGTATTGAGATAATTTGTCGGAACATGGGATCGTTGGAGCGAGTGCCTTCGTTCCACACCCTGAAAACACGATTATTCAAATCTAGATAAAGCCCAGAAAAGCAATTTACTTGCAAGTGGTATTGATTCGCAGAATTAGTAAACAAAAAAAGGTTATTCCTGATAAATAAAGCTTTGTAAATTGTAATCAATTTTAACATTACTGTACATGTGGGATAAGGACTTGCCCTTCCATCGTAACGACCAGATTTTACTTAGTAATGTTCGTACTTATTGCTGAGGGCCTAACACAACTTGTTAACGAGGTGATAAGAAAATAAAACAAAACATTCTACAAATTAAACTGTCTTAGATACGACAGGATAAAACATCTTAATCAGTAAAATAGACATAGTAAACAGTTCTACCGGAATCGAGTCATCAAGCCTTTCCCGATTTCTTGAGATATACCCTTTATTTTTAAGTAATGAAAAACTATTATGTGAACTTTCAGATTACGACCAGCGGCCCTATAGGAGCAAAAGACAATGTTACATTGTACGATATTACAATTGTTCTTCGCTGCATTTTTCCCTCTTTCGCTGACATTTTTCGCCGTATTTCCTGTACTGTTTGTGCAGCATAAAATCTTGCCAACATGTCAGTGCGCATTCACAATATGCACATGCTGTAACTTGCTATGTCATATCATTATCCATGAAAACATTTTATTGCTTGGCACTGGCCATTGTTACTCAAGCAACGTGCCATATGGATTAAAATTCAGTTCGTTACGGTGAACAAACATGTTTAATTGATAAAAAATAGTGCAACTTATATATTAAAAAAGGTTAATTACGTCACACGGCGTACCTTCCCAAAACCTACGCATGTTGTTGGTTCTTGTTTTGCTTTTGATAGTCTTGTGTGATTAAATTTACAAATCTATTTATTCCTGAAGATTATGTTTACCATTTCTTCATGTGCATGTTCCTTTTGACACCTAATTAATCATTGAATAGTTACCCACACTTCATGTAGATGGTTACCATTCTGAGTTTGTGTGTCGGTATGGAAACAGATTGGAGATGCAATAAAACTATGTCTGTGTTGTCATAATGTGAAATGAAAAACAGAAAAATAAAGATATTTACAACATCTATATATATATAATATGATAAATATAAATACAAGCTGTAATTAACACGTGTAAAGAACGAAGATGACTTTTGTACACATTCTACCTTTAGATATTTTGCAGATACCAGTGTCTTCAATGTAAGGCAGATGACATTTTCTATATTTCAAACTGAAATTATATTTGTAGGGATAATATTTTTTCTAAAACCAATTCAGCTTTATATATGACCTGTAGAATATACCATTTGTTGAGATGTTTCCTTCTTTTGCAAAGGTATATGATAGCATTGCTAATCCACACTTGACCGTGTCCGACACTGGGATATTCGTTTAACATGTTATGGAACTTGCCAGTGCATGTTACAAATTAGCTATACATGATAATTCTTGAAGTACAAATTTAAGCCATATACACAGGATAAGATAGGTACCCCTAGAGCAGCCATATACACAGGATAAGACAGATACCCCTGGGACAGCCATATACACAGGATAAGCTAGGTACCCCTGGGACAGCCATATACACAGGATAAGATAGGTACCCCTGGGACAGCCATATACATAGGATGAGATAGGTACCCATGGGACAGCCATATACACAGGATAAGATAGGTACCCCTGGGATACACAGGATAAGATAGGTACCCCTCGGACAGCCATATACACAGGACAAGATAGGTACCCCTGGGACAGCCATATACACAGGATAAGATAGGTACCCCTGGGACACACAGGATACGATAGGTACCTCTTGGACAGCCATAGACACAGGATAAGATAGGTACCCATGGGACAGCCATATACACAGGATAAGTTAGTTACCCGTGGGACCCTGGGACCACTTGTGTCGTATCATAGAGATACATAGCGATATCATATGCGTTAGCAAGTTCATACATGAGACAGGGCGATGATTTGTGTAGAACCATCTGTATTGTTACTATTGATTTGATGTGGTACCTATTCCAGACTGTTGAACATTGATGTTTATTCGCTGCTTGATTTACATCACCATTCGATGTTTATGAGTACAATTAATGAAGTGAAAGGAATTTTTTTGACATAAATCACAACAGTTGTGGAAATGACAACGGTAAACAAAACAATATAAATATTAATTTTTGATTACATTTTAAAAAGGAAATGGACCAAATGAAAATCAACAAGAACAAGGTGATAGACCCTATAATGTTTTACTCAGGTCATGCATATTACTATAAACTAAAGCCACAAAGTGACGACATGACTGATACTGTAGGGATAGTGAACAATATATCAGAGACTAAGACAATGCTCCAGAAAAAGTATAACGATAAAACTCAAAACGGTAGTAAACCAAAAATACAACAAATAGCAATGCAATGCAAATGATCTAACTTGTAAAGGTTTGACGAAATGCGACACGAAGCAAGATGAAAATCTAAGAAGAATGCGAAAGTGAACAAATGAATCCATGATTTCTATTAGATAGCAAGACAGGGACGAATTAAGAGTAAATACACACAAGAGATACCAACAAGATAGTCCACCAAATGACAACAGAAAACAAGATGATCAACCAAATGACAACATATAAGGTTAACGTTAGCAAAAGAGCACGAAGTGAAACAGAAAAATATAGTCAACTCCAGTTCAACAGAGAGCATTAACAACAAAAAGGCAACATTAAACAAAAAAGTAAAAAGGGCAATAGATAATAAAATAGTAAACTAAAAAGCAAAATAGAACACATAGCTCAACCATATGGCAATATGTCACAAGATGATTAATCTAATTGACACAGAAAAAAAGATGGTTTATCGAATTGAATATAGTACATGATGGTTTAAATAAGGCAGTTAAACAAATACCAAATAGCGAAACATTGAAATATCTAAGTTATAAAGCCAATATAAATATGACACAAAATCAACAGTTCATTAACAATTTCAGGATATGCTGGATACGTTCAATAATGTAAATACTTGTTTGGTGGCGGTTGACGGTTGTCAAATTAATTGTACAAATATTTAAACATTTCTAGTTCCTTTTGTGTATTTATTTCAATGCATTCAAATTGTTGATATTATCGACTGTACGTGTTCGTTAAATCTATTATAATGGTCATGACCACTTCAGTGTGTGTGTTTTTACATTCAGGTTATTTAAAAAAAAGGAGTGTTTCTAACTGAATTTGTTTGCAATGACAAAATATATAGAAATATATTAAACGCGCTATGAAACTACTATGCATAGTTTCATTACTGGTAGAGCCAAACACGGTTAACTGGTTTGCAAGCTGTACATCTAGATGTCTAGAAAGTCCAATATAATATTTTCCCCATTAATACACCGTCTATAGTTTATATATTTTATTGTTCTCAATAAAGACGTATTGGACTAACTTTAACTTATCTTGGTAAAAAGCATCCTTTCGGAAAGTTTGGGATTAAACCCCCCCCCCCCCCCCCGGGGCCCACTGTGGGGCCACAATTGAAAATATATGACAATAGTTCAAACAGGATAAGATAGAATTATCATGTACATCTTCTGAGCTAATCTAGAAAACTTAGAGCTTAAAGATAGAAAGCGCCCTTCTGCCAAACGAAACTAATTTTGTTTTAACTTATATATATTACGCGGTTTTCATTGCGCTTCACAACCCTTATTAAGCTATGACGCTATTGCTTTACTAATAAATTAGTCTTCTAAGTTATTACAAATGGATGTATGTTTGGTCCAAGGCAGACTTTACCATATACATTCTGTCTGTAATCTTAATCAGTCCATAACGAGCTTTCACATGTTCGACTTTGCGAAACCACTAGACCAAAAGCATCTCGAGAGAAAAGTGATTCTTTAGAAACATTTCAACCAGAAGTTGCCACTAGGAGGCAAAAGTAAAAAATATTCTTATATACTAGAAAGCCTAAAGCTTAATGATGCATATTCGACCACTCGAAAAAATTTGAATAATTTCATCCAAATTTGGTAGAAGATATCCTTTGTGAAATGAGGTTTCGATTTGTTGAACTAACATGACTCGGCAACTAGGGGGGTCAAACGGCGAAAATTTTTCAAAATCTCTTAAAAACTTATAACTTGAAATTTCTATTTTCGCATATGTAGTAATGCTTATAGAAAGTAGAACCCCGAGAGGAAGGGAATTAGATTTGATCAAAATGGTGGGGTTCTGTACTCGATGGTACAGCAGACAAAGAGCTTGATTATTGCATATTTAGTAACCTTCGGGCCTTGGAAACCAAGTGACACTGGGATCAAAAATACGTTTGCGTTTCTTGGACAAATGTGCAAAACAGCAGTAAAACGTGTTATCATTTAGAAATCTAAACTTCTCCGAAACAACTGGAACATTTTGGTAAACGCTTGTGAACTTTTACATATATATGAGGAAAGGTCTTCCTTCTTTAGTGTTTGGTTTGATCAGTTCGTGTTTTGGTAACATTCTCGCCAAGTGCACGATTTAGATCCTCATGTCTTGTTTGATGTTACTTGTATTCCCCAAGCGGCTTAAATATGACACGATGTATGCAAACTATTTGATCACATTCACGTGTCGATTTGAATCATTCAAAACAAAAATTCTAAAAATCATTCAAACACTCAAAAGCTCTTTGGAGAACCATTCCCCACGTGCTTTGATCTATTTTGAAATTCATTCCTAAAATCTATCAAAGTTTGAGGTATTTTTTGAAGGAATCTTAAATTGACTATTTGAACAGCTATAAGCACGTGCATGTCTCGTTGAGCCCAACACGGTGTTGTGTGTTGCTTTTATCCTATTGATTTATGATCGTGAATTACAGCAACAGAATGCCGGCGATTGGTGTAAAAATGTCTTTACTGATACTATAACAATCTACATGTAGTTAACCTATGTAACTCTTAATATCTAATGATGATAGAATACATAGTTAATCAAGATTGAAACGATCAAGTATGAGTTAAATAATTAGTCTGAATATGTTTTCGTTTGAGTTAATAATCAATCTGATTAAGTTTATTACACCATATCCTGTGTTAGTTAAACCATTCTTTGATGTGTGAAGGGTTGAAATGTTTTTCGGTTATTGCAATTGATGTTTTGTTATAAAACAGACAAACAAAATTACAGAAAAATTTGCTTAATTGGTCAAGTCTAATGTTACGAGTCTACATTCACTGTGATACCGTGCCCTCTTGACGCTCGTTAATACTGCACTAAAAACTAAGGGTAAAGGCAACATCGACTTTCTTTCTCTATCATATCATAGTAATCTCATCTGTGTATTGCATGTAATTTATCTTCATATTTTGAGTAAAATCTTTCAGACGACGGACACTTAATTTGTTTGCATTTACATGTCATCACGTGCACTTGACAGAAGATCCTATTAAGTAAGCATCGGCAGATGGCTTTGTTTGGAACAGTGTATAGTTTACAAAATATACATTAGATAGTTATAAAACATGCTTGCGTTTGTATATTTGGATACAATAAACATATGTTGTGGTACACTTAGATAGGTGTGCAAGTGTGGATAGGCAGTGATTCTGACCTTTTCATAACCCTGTGTATAAATGTTGTTAGCTTTTCGCTTGACCAAGCTATGTTGAAAAACTGCAAGTGTGAAATCCTGCCGAACGGGTGATATCTTAAAGTTTCCAATAGCACACAAGGTCATAATTTTACACTATAAATATGATATAAACGTACAAAAAAATGTATATACAGTACAAGTATGATGAAATTTTAAATCCCAACTTACACATTTTGTTAAATTTCAATTTTTGTACAATTTAATTCAATCCAATATTTACCTTCGTCAATTATGTTCATCGTCATCATAACATTAATAACAACAGAAATATAAAGTCACGGATATATTCAGTGCAGAAAACACTACTCTTTTTAATTTATATTACAGCATATATCTTCATATATTTCTCAATGTTTTAATAATTGTATTTTTGTTCTTTTTTCAGGGTGCGCCCCACGTTTTCCCTTCATTTGCCCATGTTTATCTTAAGACGATATTCTTTGTTCGCATTGTCTATATTATAATACACGAGTACGTGTACAATATGCATCCTTACAATTACAATAATACAATACTATAAGTAAGCAACAATATGGTAGAAATTAACATAACAATTTACAATTCATAAGATTGAACAAGTAACATATGTTAATCTGTTAATATATATCTAATTTACAGATGTTTAATGTATAACTCGTCGCGACAAAAAATATTCCAATGTAACATGCCTAAAACAGTATCAGAAATTGTCCTTGTTAAGTTCTATACTGTATATATATTTTGTAAGTCATGAAATGTTTTGTTCTCTGGACACGTATGTTTGAGACGAGCAGGTACATATTTTATGACGAAAATTGGAATACTTCATGACGTTGAGCATGCGTTAACTTCAAACTATTGTGTATATTTATATGATTTCTCCTTATGATAGTCACTTAAACGTCGCCATATCTTTTGTCGTTGCAAACCGTCAAAAAAAAAACATTTTATCAAAGAAGGGAAAGAAATATTCCATTTGCACAATAATTTATCTGTAATGTATGTATATTAGCATTGCATTCAAGGAAGGAGCACAAGCTGAAACTCTTAGTAAGTAGTAAAACTAAAGGTCACTATGAAACATGACATTTGTGTTTCTTCTGCCAATAAATACGCTTAAGTGTATTTATATGTGTTGAGTTTATACTTATTTAGAGTGTTGGTTAGTATAGAGTGTCTAGATACGTCTGATGTAAACAATCTCCATCTGGATAAACCAAACGCCATGTAGATTATACATGTGCTGATAGAAAGGTGGTGTGCGGCCTATGCTATGACTTTTAATAAATACATTTGTCTGTATCGGAGAATATTTCTGTAGATTCAACTGCAAATTCCTTTTATATATGATATTATCACTAATATTACGAATGATAACGCAATCTGATCGACTTAAATGAAGTTGTCTTCGATAAGGTTGTTTATGCATAATAGAAACGCAACTTGCCTTGCGTGCGTTTCATAGTAATAGTAATTCACAGTAATTCTTATCACATCCCCAAGCCTTATCTAATGCCTCAAGGTACGGATTCTAGAATAGGTGATTGGTATATGACTTGTAAGAAATTTGATTATTATTTCAATAGACTTCAAACAAAAATAAATATATTGTATTTTCCCATAAGCCCCCAATTATATCTTGAGGATTGCAAATAACATCACACATTTCTAACCTAATCTTAGATAAAATATCACTGATTGTAAAGATTTGATCATACTTGTTATTAAATTCACTTCCGTATCGCAAATGACTACAAAACAAATCCCAAAATAAACCTTAGTATTGCATGCAACGATAATTAGAGGATACGACCCCAATATTTCTCACATTGCAGTATGTCTTTGACCTTAATAAAGAATGGAGAACTCCCATCTAACTAAGAATCAAAACAATCATGTATGCCGCCGTTAACTTAAGGCATAAGATGGAAGTTAAAGCACAATATATAAAATGCAAAAAGCATTATGCAAATTATTTTCAATATCATTTTTAATCACCTAATGTTTCACGCATTGTCGACCTTTTCTTAAAATCTTTTCTGTTGAACATAATACTGATTACTTGTAATTCTTTTGAAAACGGCCACATTTTCCATTGTTGCATTTTTCCAGCACAGTAAATATTAAATCGCTTGTCGATGGAGCGAATAATGATTGGATGAATTAAATTTACAATGAACATTCGCAAATTAAAAACCAATAAAGCGTTGAAATTAAGCGACCTCTTACGATAACAGATTCATAGAAACCATTATTATTATTGACTTCCAATTGACTTCCAATATTTGTGCATTTTGATATTAGCTGATATTATCATTATATTGTTGGAAAGTCTAAACTATGAAGAATGGCATGTTTGTGGTATGAAATATCACGTTTACACAGTGACTTAGTTAACAAGGCCCCACCGGAGCCAACTAAGACTAATGTTGTGATAGCTACAATAGTTTGCATAACTTTTGTAGAAATATTGCATTAATGCAAACATCATTTGTTTTATATTCATACAACTGATGTTTATATTATTCATATTTTTGTTTTACATACTTAAACGTTTTCTATAGTTCTATGCCTTGAACACTTTGTTAGAACAATGAAAGTTGTTGTTCCTATTCGATTGTTAGAACTACGTTGATGATACGGACAACCTACGCTTTACATTAATCCTGTTATTGTCATAGAAAATCTAATTCACTGTTGGTTTTCTTCAACAGTGGAAACAACACAACAAAGATAAACTGTGGTGTTACTATAGTGACGGAAATTGACCTATCCTTGAAGTATAACATAATACTGACAATGCAAACTAATGTATTTATATGGCATCGATACTTTACTTAAGGAGTGGGCGAGAATACGTGTGCCATCAGTATACATCCTAGTGAAAATAAAATTTTATTTATTGAGTATATTGAGCTATGTAAGTCCATCTCATAGTTTAATTGTTATTGACGATGGAATCATTTGCTCAAATGGATGAATTTTATTTGATCCATCTTTCAAGTTTTCAGCTGATAATTGTAATATAACAAGTCTGAACACTCAGTTTTATTCCTTCTAATCAACGTATACAACCGAGCAAAACTTGTGTATAGATGCAAACCTTATAATACAACACGTGATTATAAGTTACTTAAGCTAGACGGACTGTTCTGCATTTTACATTCTTGGAAGATAAACATTTACTTTAGTTTTATTTTTTAAAAAGAAGATATGCAATGTTTTACAAAACTATGACCTACCTATATGTATTTCTGTAGTACAAACTGTGCAATCCTCGTAAAAGTAAATATCAAATATATGAAAAGTCGCGTGGTGAATTACGTTAAGCTGTCAAAAGTACATTTCATTGCCAAAAGAATACATTGTACATGTAATACATCAATAAAACTGTTCTCAATGAACCATTCAATCTGTCACGAGACTCAAGAGAAAGCGAGATATTCTCATAATGAAACAGAAATACTTCTACGACTCCTTTCATTTTGATTATATCGTTTGTTTGTGTTTCGGGGTTCGTTGACATTTTTATGTTTTTTTACAATAATTTAGTGCAGCAACTATACACTAAATATTTTCTTATTCGTCCAACAGTGCATTAGTTACCAGACCTTGAGTATCGCATAACGTGTCACGTGATTTGTGGACAAGTACATCAATACGCACGTGATGGTAACACATATTTAACTCAATAAGATAAAGACTATCTAACAATGTACATTACCATTATATGTCGTCATTGACATCAATCTTATCTGACATATTAAACAATAGCTTTTTCTTAATTCGATATTTCTTTCTCGAAACAATTGATCAAAATGTCAAAAAAAACTATGTATGTATATAAAGAGACTAAATTTGCCTAAGATGATTCTGTGTTATCTTTGAACGGTCGATCTCTGCGTGTCGTATGGTCCGCGAAGCACCACCCATGGTAGTCGTTTTGGCAATAAGGTACTCTCCATGAAACAACCCATGTAGATGATTGTTAATTGTCCTGAACATTTTAATAAGTTTTTTTGCGTACTTCAGAAAAAATAGTATATGTCTATCAGTTGTGTTGTTTGAAATTAAAGATATAATCATATAATAGTTTGTTGCCATACTAATCTATGAATACTAGTAAAAACAGACACTCGCCAAAAAGACAAGTGTCTATGCACTCTTAGTAAGATATCTATACAATGTACCTTTAATTTAAAATACGTCTCAAATGAGTTACGTCTGGTACTACTTAACTTTACACCTTCGGAATTGTGGTAATTCTTCTTACTTCAAGGGCCTACTAATTGCTACACTGTAGCTTATGTTACCGGTGAAGTTAAACCCATAAACTTACTGGCTATTTTTAAGATTATGTCCACATTAACCCATTTTCATGTTGTATAACTGCAGCATAAATAGTAAATTAAGATAAGATATTAAGTATAGCAATAAAGAGTCCAAGGCACACGGTCGACATTCTCGAAAACATCCAACATGTGTAAATCACGTATATATGAGAGTTAAACAATTATACATTGTAATTTATACCGTAACAACTTTGCTTTGTATGAAGGGACCATTTTCAATGCTGACTTATTTGCACTTATTTACAGAGAATGTTCACACTTTCCAATGGAATGGATTAACTTGAGAAAAAAAATGTCATACTTAAAGCCCAAGAACTTCAGCCAGGCTGAATGTCACATTAACATTGTTTATAGGTAGATAACACCAGCACAGTCG
>JAUMGZ010182761.1:0-13866 GCA_032359645.1 Pododesmus macrochisma | reverse complement strand
TATTATAGATTGATATATAAGTAGTATTTTAATGATTCAATTTGGTATTTTCAAATTTTTACGCAATAATAACGTAGGTGCCAAAACGTTGATGATATATAGCCGAATGAAAGAAATAAAATTTCGTGTCTGTTACTGCGCGTGATTGAATTTTCTCAGTCGAGGGATAGTGTTCATATTATCTATTGAACACGAATACCGTAATTGCGTTTTAAACCCCGACTTTTTTTAATGCTTTGGTACGATTTTCTTTAATTTTTGAGGAATTGTTGTTTTCTTTAAATAATATAACAAAACATAGTTTTTTATTCAAATTCCATGTAAAAATATATACTCGTTTCATACCTTTATCGTTATTTCTTTGTTCCTACTATGGCATACGCATTGATGACAGAGTAGAATTATATGTTCTAAATATATCCTATATCATAAAGTGAAGCATGTGTGGTTCACGCATTTGTAAATTAGCAATGCACCAATAACAAATGTAGCATGTTCCAATTGTCTGTGGTTTTGTTTGTTTTTTGTTTTTTTAGGAAGCTAATATTCAAGTTGTTAAAATCCAGATGGACCTATTCTTAATTAAATGCACATCATTTCAATGTGTCTGCGACATGATTTCTCAGTGGTGAAGGTACCATAAATATGGACCGTCTCCCAGGCTGAGACTGTACTGTTTCATGTATCGATTAGCCCAATACTGCTTTATATATCTATATATATATATATTGTATGTATATAATATGTATACAATTATACGATACAATACAAATGTACACTTGATTCATACGCATACGCGAAAAATACATATTATCGGTTAGATTGTATATGAAAAAGTTTGATGATATTTAACACTGTGAAGATTATTAAAATTCAAATCTTTACAATGTTAAATATCATCTAATGTTTCATACATATATGAAGTGCCAAACTTTAATAAATATGTCAGTTTAGCCGATTAAACAAGCAAGCTTTCAGTGCGAAGTATTCGAGTGTCCTGGAGATTCGCACCATTTTGGCAGAAAAATTAAGTGCCCGTAAAAACTCACCACCCTTCATTTCATAACAGGGCGACTTTCTCATCTAGATAATAAATTTGTGTTCCGAGGGGATTCGAACTCAAGTCCCTTGAGATAAGAAGAAATATACATCATGAAAATAAACCATCATGTCTCTCGATCACGGAGACACACAACCTAGAAAAAACACAACATAAAACTCACCACCAAAACAAATCTGGCAATAAAAAAAATAAAAAAAAATTATAAAAAAGAAGCGAATCCACAATAAAACATACAAATACAAGGAGTTAATACATAATGAACAAGATTTTTATCTTAATACACTAAAAGTAGGGCGTAAATTAAAGTTTTTGACAGAAGTCTGTTGTTCCTCTCGGCTTATTGTCAACATAATACTGTCCTATCAATGTATTAACTATAGATCGTTATCAATGTCTAAATAAATCAAATATTGTTAAAAATGCACTTATTTGTGCACGCTTCAATACCGCTGATTTCATCATGTCAGTCACGAGATAACCATCTCATCGCCTGTGCACGTCTTGACAACTTGATGTTTGGTCTTGTACGAGTTGCTTCCCTTGTATAATGTTTTTTTTCATTTAAGCAGGAAATTATGCGCACATTTCAAAATTAATTTAGAAATGGAAATGGCAGTAGGAAATGTAAGATTGATAAAAAGAGAGAGATTGACAAGACACACAAACAGAGACATAAAGAGTGCATTCTTTGGTTTCTGCTGGGTACCGTTCGAAGTCGGTCCACTTAAAAAACAAGTCATATGATTTTTGTGACGTTTTTTTTATCCCTGTTGTCTGTTATTTGTTTGGTTATTTTATGTGGCTATATTTGGTAATTATGTAATTAGTTTGCATTTTCATTTGTTTTATTGTTTATCCTACTTATTTTATTAGGTTTTTGCTTTGGGTTGATATGTGGGCTTTTTTGTTTTTCCTTTTTTCCTTGTTTTAGTTTTAGTTCTTTTTTCAATTTCTTAATGTTTTATTAAATACAAAATTTTAAGTTTTAGCGTACATTTCATCCGATTATTGGCTGTGTACGTTCATGTTTTGTCCTATATTTTAGTCATCTATTTATCTACCAGATACGTAAACAATGGCCACGTTATGTTTGTACTTAAACGGCAAATCAGATGACAATCGCATTTAACGTCCCGTTATACTGCTAGCCGACCAAGAGGATAATTTGTATTAAATCAAAAAATCTGTAATTAATACATTAATGGTGTGTTGTGTATGAAAATGACATACACAGATTACATGAGTCATATGTAGGTACCAGGCGAGTAGATTGGACTACGTATACATCTCCCATATGATAAAGCTATAACGTACACTTTTCTTTGTTTTTCCCTTAAATGTCAGTTTCGATGCACGCAGCAACCCTCGCGTTTTTCATTGTTAAAATTTTCACTTGATTTCTCGCGATTTTGGTGATACATCGCCAGGAATCTTAACAGTGGTGGAGTAGATAGGCTGAATATAACTTAACAGTGGTGTGTAGATAGGCTGAATAAAACAACGCAATAAAACAATGGAGCGCTTTGAAAGATCAATTTTCAAACGTCATCAGCTGATTTCTCCCTTTTATGGTTAATGTGTTGCAAGTCTGTACCTGGGCTATACTGTAACACGGGCGTGGCTGATGTGGTCACATTTATCAATAGTGGTAGAAAGTTCACACGTTAAAAAACGCTTTATATCCTTGAGTAAATGATTATACATGAGTTTTTATCTTTAAAATAAAAAAAGAAATTAATAAATGTTGATGGAAATTGATTCGTATAGCTAGGCCTGGAGTCCGGGAAGAAGTTCTCTCACACAGAGAATTTCTTTTTCGTTTATATTATATTTTCGTTTCGTTTATATTATATTTTTCGTTTCGTTTATATTATATTTTTCGTTTCGTTTATATTATATTTTTCGTTTCATTTATATTACATTTTTCGTTTCGTTTATATTATATGTTTGTTGGTCCGTTAAATATTTGCAAGTTTTTTTTTTAATACAGAACAGATTTTCACATCTCATTTTATATAGTTGATGTTTTCAATATATGTTGATATATTTTCTATTTTTTTCCTTCTATGAGCCAATTCTAGCTTTACTGTTTTATTTCATTTTATTTGTCGTTCTGTCGGTCTATTAACTTTTGTTTGTTTGTTTGTCGGTTTTATGTCTGTCTGTTTTAAATTAAGGAATGAGTTTTAGAAAAATCAAGTTGATTTTTTTCGTTCGTTTTCCACTGCCTGCCTGCCTGCCTGCCTGCCTGCCTGCCTCCTGCCTGCCTGCCTGCATGCCTGCCATCTGTCTGTCTGCCTTCTGTCTGTCTGCCTGTCTGTCCGCTGTCTTTCTGATTGGTACAATAAGTTTTTTGTAGAGTTGTCCTGAGCATTGTCACCCCAGTCTAAACATGAATCAACCTAACTTTCCCGCCGAGTACTCAACTATTACCGATTGACGAAACTGATATTTTAGCAAAATGCTCTCCTAGACAAAAACATAAGTCAATTTTAATAAGAACTAATACCTTTTTAATATATACATGTATATATACCAAGTATGTGTAATAATATACCGTGTGTCACAGATCAAAGCCGTGCCTACCCCGTACAGATATTGACCACCGTAATCACACATATTAATGAACTAACGAGTTTATTCTACTTTGATATGAAGGATTAATATAAATCGTCAGAGAATCCGTGATTTAATAAGCAGTTAAGATATGCTGATATAAGAAAATATGTTTTACTTAATTGTAGTATTTAAATAAATGTAATATTAATAAATAATATGTAAAAAGATTGACGAAAATTAAATATAGGTAAAAGAAACAGCAGATTATCATTATGCACATACATATAAACGCGTACGCTCTATAGTGTTCGTTTATTTGTTTGTTTGGTTTGGTTTGGTTTGGTTTGGTTTGTTTGGTTTGGTTTGTTTGTTTGTTTGTTTGTTTGCTTGCTTGCTTGCTTGCTTGCTTGCTTGTTTGTTTGTTTGTTTGTTTGTTTGTTTGTTTGTTTGTTTGTTTGTTTACTCACTTTCATAGTGTTTCACTGATATCATGACAAAAAACCAAAGGAGAAAAACCAAACGATACTTCAAAAAGAGAAGCGGCTACAGGTACGGGGAATCAAAGCAGAAAGGATAGTTGAGATAGAAGGATAAGCTCTTGCAATGGCGTTTCCGTCTACTCTTCTATCGAACTTCCTGTTGGGATCTTTATCGTCCCAGTGGGTTAAAATCCCTGTACACGGGACCGCCAGCTAAGCGTCCACTCCGAAGGACGTGCTTATATGTGCCTGTCTTCTACTCTTCAACCTGCCTGGTTTGGATGACCCTATCAGAAACACAAGTTCCCACCACTATAGCTCTTCGGGTCATCAGACGTGTAATACAGGGATGTACTCTGAAGAGCTCAAACTAAGGTTAACACAATCGGCAAACTTCGGCTGATTCCGTATCTTCATCAATAAATGGAGATCATCTGATTCACCCTAGTATTGCCGATTGACGATTGAATGTTATCTCTCTGAAAGGTCCTGCCGCAAATACATTGACACGATGTCACACTGACACTTATTCTGAAGCAGAGTTAACCAGTGTTAGTACTTAGATTTTGACTACCAAACATGACAGTCACAAAATTTCCAATCTTTTAAAATACTTATTAAGTAAATGCAACTGCGGGATCGAACCCGGGTCACCCCGTTACTGGATGAGTGATCCGCCGTGCTGCTATACCACCGTAAAGTCCATATAGATGTATAACAACACTTCTGGATGTGTAATTGTTTGTTTGTTTAACGTCCCTTTAGCTCATGTCCATGCAATGTCAAGATGGTGTCTGCTTATGACAGTGCGCACTTATGGCGACTTTATAGGGCTGTCTCTCTGAAATATCACGCCGCAGACACATTTACATGATACTTCACTCGGTCACAATATACTGACACCAAGCCAACAAGTCCTCCTCCTACCGAGTAATGCTGAGTGCTTAGCATCAAGCGAGAAAATTGACTTTTTGTAACGTCTTAGGTGTGACACGGCTTGGAATCGAACCCGTGCCTACCGGATCAAGAGGAGAATGTTCTACCTCTGTATGGATGTGTAAACACTGAAACATAAACAATAATCATTGCCATGAAATAATCATTACAAAACAAATAAAACTTCAATTTTACTTACAAATTTACGTATTCGATATAAACAAATAATATTGATTAAATTCTATTATGCGAGTAAAGCATATATACTTACTAGCACTAATTACCGCCATCATGTAGAGGTCGAGCGTACTCTATGTACATCTGTGTATTATCACTATAACCAACACCCACCCGTCAGGGTGGAATGGTAAACAAATATTTGTATATCCTCCAGTTCATCAATTAGTGTGGATAATCAATACTTACCATAATATACTTATAGACAAGATGCACATATAGTAGATAATTTATCTATAAACAATCGATTTATGTAACAGAAATAAAAGCCGTGTTTCTTCGGAACAGAGTAAATATTCTAATCTATATGATGGTGAAAATGTCCATTGAATTTTGAACAGTGGCATCTTTTATGTGTGTTTTTTCATTAAGTTATTTCTTTTTATTGAGTTATTAAACTCTTTGTTAGTGTTTACACTTTCGATACTGTTTGATTGTTTTGGGTTTAACGTCCCTTCAACTCATTTCTAAGTCATATCGAGACAGGGTTTTCTTTTGACAGTGCACAGATATGACGACTTTAAATTGCTGTCTTACTAAATATCACTCCGCAGACTCATTGATATGACACTTCACTCGGTCACATTATCCTGACACCAAGTCAACTAGTCCTTCTCCTGACCAAAAATGCTGAGCACTTAGCAGGGAGCGAGAAGATTATCTAATTTTAACTTCTTAGGTTTGACGCAGCCAAGAATCCAACCCGTGCCTACCGGATCACGAAGCGAATGCTGTTCTTCTGAACCACTG
Source organism: Pododesmus macrochisma (assembly GCA_032359645.1). Taxonomy (NCBI): domain Eukaryota; kingdom Metazoa; phylum Mollusca; class Bivalvia; order Pectinida; family Anomiidae; genus Pododesmus; species Pododesmus macrochisma. The sequence goes on along the minus strand of JAUMGZ010182761.1, from coordinate 7,842 downwards.
CGCCGGTACATTTTCGATGCTGAATATATTTAACTTTGTTTTGCATAATGAGCATTGCCTTGGTATTTTTAATTTTTACAGTGTTCTTATCAAGTTTTTTCTACATTTATATAGCACACATGTTTTATTTGCATTAATTTTTTGTTTTCCTTTTGTAAAAATTTAATTAGTTCCATATTATATCAACTTATCTGTTTGTTGTATTTCCCTTTTTGTATCTTCAACTTTCATAAAATTTGTATATTAAATGTTACGTATATTCTCTTTTCTTTTTTACATTTTTATATATATTAAGGGTTTTTCATATTGTTATAAAAACTCCTTATTACAATTTCTATCTTTCTTAATAATTATATAAAGTAATAGATATAAACTGTCAATCTTTGTATCTTTAACTTATATTTTGTATATTGAATGATCAGTATATTATCCGGCGTTTTATGAATACATTCAGATTTATTATTATTAATATTTTATAAGAAAAATTGCATTCAAAAAGCCATTATAAATAACCCAATCATCGGTAACACTTATAAACTTTCCTCTAATTTTTCAAATTGAAATGCACGTTTACTCTCAAGCGAAGACACATCGATAACCGTGTATCGGACAATCGATCCCCGGCTCTAGGAGACGAGATATCAATATTGAGTAACCAATCAATCGGACAATAGATCAATACCAACAGATCGATAGCCAGAGGAAAGTAAACACCACGTCCAACTCAGCCGTGTAATGGTCAACACTGAATTGTCATTACATTTAAAATCTTTAACAACCTTATCATTGACCTTTATCTATGTGGCAACACTTTGGATATTCCTGTAATTAAATGTTGTTTTAAGAAGCGAATCTTTTCTATTTGAGTTCCAAAACCAATAGATCAGATATTCTTTTGTGTCATTGTTTAAAGTGGAATTTGTGAATACCGTTATTTGACCAGTGGTCAGGCAAGGACACACTATCCTTTCCTTTCACACATATTGACAATTCCTTACTCAGATCACATTAAATGAACGTGTTATTTTTGTTAAACAATCCCGCGTCTTTGAAGTTGTACGTCGTCTTTGTGAAGAATGAAATCGATGGTTCCAAGACAAATAGAGAGTTGATAATTTGAACTTTGTCCCTGTTGAGTTGCCCTTTTCATGAAATACACACAGATAATGAGTAAGAAAATTGTCAAAATTAGAAACATCGATATAATACAGAACACATATTTAGTTAGCCTCTTGTGGGTGTTTATTTTGATACGTTAAGTTTTAATATCTTCTCGATAAGTGAAATTGTCAACATCACGTATATATTAAGATATACAATCATTTTCAAGGGAACATCGTTGCAGAGAGGATGTGGCGGTTATTTTATTTAAGCTCTCTTAGTTTCTAAGTACTAACGTCCCAGTATGACCTAAACGATGTCGAAACGACATTAAACCACAATTAAAGCACGCAAAAATTTCATAGCGTGCGTTTTTGGCTGGAAAAAAGAGCATATTTATGCAAGAACGATTCAGTTACATGGGGATTGTTGCCGTATTTCTCCCGGACCTCCGATTTTCACCGCGAAGAAATCCGATTATATACTTTAAATCCAATAATTATATTTAAAAAATCCATTTTTTTAACAAGAAATAATAATTTAATTGGAGCGCTATCAATGATGTTAACATAACAATGCAACTGTAAATAGCGAGTAAAAGCCTTAGAAAAGAGGAAGAGGACATTGAATAACGTTTTTTCAAAATATTTTGACAGGATCATACAATGAAAAGAAATGGGAAATGCCACACAACTGTGGCACTTAGTGCGGATGGACATTCGAGCATCTTGTGTAAGCATGTATCCCTCCGCGCACGAGCTGTAACATGTCTAGCGGTTAATTGAACTGATTCAATTTACCAATGCGCATAAATTGTATCATTTTCAGATTAAAATAGACGCAACAAATGAGTTCTCAAAATGGGATAAGATAAGTCGAAGGAGCCTCGTCTAAACTTCATCGGATAATCTTCCTTGACCATCGGCCTTGCCGTTGTTTGTCAATCCACCTGCCGCGCAACTTACACAGAGCGTTGCAAGGCAGAGGAGGCATTAGACATGATTTGTATGGAGGGACATGTCCGTATTCTCAATGGCGTGTCTATGTAATCGGCGTAATGTCACATCGCGCCATTCCTAGTCGTGTCGCGTTGATAGTCTTATCTTAACTTATTCTTAGTCCCAGAGACGCTTATTCTTAGTCCCAGAGACGCGCTATCACTTTCCTTTTTGAGCGTCGTTTAGCGATGTCATTCCGTATCTTGTTTAGATCACGCCTCCGTTCAGTTTTGGCAAGTTGCTCCGTGTGTCGCTATATGCATGTTTGATACTGTCCAGTTATCGCCAACAACATTATTCCAAATGGCTTTATTATTACAGCCGAGTCTCGTTTATTTGTTTTTTCAAGAATCCTTCAATTGTGACAAGTAACACGGACTGACAACTTGCATTTGTATCTTTCAGACAACGCTATCTTACTGGTGTAGCAGCCAGATAAATGTTTGATTAACGACGCTTTCCATTCCACTTCGCCAAGATTAATATGTAACTACCGTCCAGATAATCACAGATAATCGCAAAATATCATGGGATTATGTCTATAGATGATTTAGACCCAAGGTTTCTTAATACTTATTCTGCTAGTTTGTTTGAAAATTATTCTCAAAATGCCGACCGTGTGATATTCTTTTTTTCTTTTCACATTGCATGTGTAATGTTATAAATTTAAATTTAAATATATTTTCAATTGTTAAATTTAAAGCAATGATGACCCTTTATACTGTGTAAATCTTCGAGTCAAGTAAGTTCCGGTTCCTGATGCCGTTTCTATTATTGCCTTGCTTTGCATGTTTTTTGCCGCATGTAATTTAGAACTATAGTCGTCGCATGTTAAATCCTATTCATAGATATATAAAATCATAATTATTCAAAAGAAACAATAGGCTAAAATGATGTCCATCCATTAAATTGGCACATTCATACGTCTTCTTGCGACAATATTGAAGCCGAATTGTCTGACAATCAACAATGGATAGCGCAGAAACCGGCAATCTAGGAGTCAGTATATTCTGACCGGATAGGGCATCATGTAAATGTGTCTGCGGCATGGTGTTTTATGAAGATAGGACTTTAAATATCGACCAGAGTTCACATTATTTTTACAAGCAAACGCATCAAGTTCTTATTGAAGAAATGAATTTAAAAGTAAATTAAACACCGATTCGACAAATATGATCTTTATAATGATGCTCTTATATAAACAACAATACAACAATCATGACCTTACACGACTTAGTGCTAAATATTCTTAAAACACAAACCAACTCAACAGATAATACTGCATTATAATACTGACCGACTGTCCGATCGTAGTGAAGAGTTGAATCATATATTAACCGTTCGTACGTATCGTTTATTTCTATATAATTTCTACTCATTATTCAAGTTTATCGGGGTTGCTGAACTGAGGACGAACCGACTGCACCCGGACAAAGTGATGTTAACAACAATTTTCACAATTAATTTGATTCAATTATAAGTTTACCGCACGGAAAAGTCTTATCACTCACTGTTATTGAGTCTCAACGAACAATCAGCTATCGACGAATTAAGAAATAATTAATTTAATTTCTCCTCTAAAATTGTCAATAAAAATACTCATTTTGGCCAAAGGAAAAAATTAATCAAGGTGCTCTGTTATAAATAATAAATAAGTAAAAGGAAGATTGTATAAAAAGGGCGGGCTATCTCCGCGAGTGTCGTCTGCTTGTTAATATCGATGCGCGATACATTGTTGACTTTAACTACAGACACCACTTTTATTAAAATATCTTCACAATAAACTCTAATAAAAACCATACGTTCACCGTCAGACAAATTCAAAGGATTTTAAATACTTTTAATTCGTGAATCAACAAGGATGTTCCGAATAAAGGCCATGTCGATGAAAATATAGACCGCAAAACTTTGAGATGAGACCATGTTGAATGTCTTTACTATCTTTGCCTGTGGGTGGGTATTGTCCTCATTGTTGGGGACTTAACCTCCGAATAAAAGACTTCAGCTCTTGACGATTCTTAAACTTATTTCTTCATTGATTTCCGCTGCCACAATGTTGTCACCGACATAATGAACAAATGTAACGTTTAAGATAGAACTTAAGCGATAGATAACGGAGGACTTTATTTAAGTCTGATAATTATTTAGTTTCTTTTGTCAAGCGAATGTTGTGCTGTACAATTTGGCGTCTTTCGACAAACTGACCAAGAAAAGACATCAACACTTCTCTGCGGGAATGTTGTACCAATCCCAGCATGCAATACGGTTTATATCCCAGCATGCACTACCGGATCGAAGTGTCAGTCTTCTTTACTTTCTTTAATTTATACTAAATAAATAAAAGCTAAATTAGTGGGTAAATTAATAAATTTTATTAAAAAAAAGTAATAAAAATGTATACATCAATATTTGAAAGCCGTTAATCGATAAAAAGGTTGAACATTTTATCTTTCTTTCGTGTCGAACGATGAAACATTATTTGATATCACCTTTGCTAACAAGTCACATCTGTGTTTGAAAACTTAAAAAAAAAAAAAAAAAAAAAAAGTGGGGGGTTCATCTATTGAGAGGGTGCTCATAGCTTTATTGTGCTATTGGAACCTGTCTGGTGCATGGTTAGTTCTCTCTGGCTTTCCTGACATGCACCGAATAAGTTTGGTTCCTTCCGGTTTTCTCGGCATGCCCCACATGCATCAGTCTGTTTCCTTCCGGCGTTCCAGACATGCCTCGCAAGTCTGATGTCTTCCTGCCTACCCGACATGCGCCGCATTAGTAGTCTTCCTTTCAGCCTTCCTGATATGCGCCGCACTAGTCTTATTTCGTCTGATTTTCCCGACATGCCTTGAATTAGTGTTGTTCCTTCCGACCTTCTGTTCATGACCTCTACTAGTGATGTACTTTCGGCGTTCTAAGTCCGCACTAGCCTGATTCCCTATTAGGTCCTCCGACAAACTCCACACTAGCCTTATCCCTTTAAACAGACCGATATGCACAAAGGCATGTCAGAAAGACAGATTGGAACCAGGCTAAATTACCTTTTGTGGGGTAAATATTATGTTTCATTCTAAGCTCGGCAAAGTTCACCAAATTACAAGACTACGTGATTTAGTAGGAGTTTATCACGCAAGGTGTCCTGATGATTCTGTGGTATTCAAACGATTAAAATTGTACCAACAAAGAGGTCAGAATAAGAGCATCCAGTCACGTGTCAAGAGAATGTATGTGAATCAAGTAGATGTGTACCTTCCGGTCTTCCGGACATGCTCCGCGCAAAAACATGGCGGAAACTTGTGGCATAACCATGGTTCTGAGTCGCGAAGCGTAAACATGATACTAGAATTTCTCCAAACAAACTCCAAAGGACTTGATACTATTTAAAACCATCTTTTTTATTAGCGTTAACCATTCTTGACAACATTGAGACCAACAAAGAAAGAAAAAGAAAGTAAAAACATGATATGGACAGAAGTGCATTACAATTAAAGTTACTTAGTTTTACAATTTTTGTTTAAATTCTTACAACTTATGCAGAAATCTCCTGGTCGACACGGGGACCTGCACCAATAGACACTATCTGCGATAACAAATCAGAAAGTTCGGACGAAACCTACTAGCGACGCTGAGAATCGAACCGAGGCAGTATTGGTGAAAAGCTAGCGTCTTACCCAACATGAGCATCTGACATTGCAGTTCATTGGCTATGGTGTTTCGAATTGTGTTATAGCTGTATATATCCTGTGTCTCAAAGGTTTTTTTTCATAGTATGAGAGTATTATCCCAATTCTTTAACTATGACTAAGTTTCATGGCTCATTTTGGGAAGTGGGAAAATTGTGACCTCAGTACCCGTTGAATCACACCACTTTGTGTTGTGCTTGGCGACTATCATCAATATTGGTCCACTTAAAAAACATTAGTTCTGAAATTTGTTATAATATTGTTTTGATTCAAGCGCTGGTTTGGGGGAGGGGGTAGTGATTGGAGGAGTAATTGTTTTACTGAAACTGTGAAATTATTGGAGGTACATGTACACTTTTTTTATCTGACAAAAAGTGTTTATTTTCCTCTTGTAAGAAATTGCTTAGGTTCATTAATTTTAGTGATTAAACAACAATCAATCAGACAAATCATTCCCAAATTCTGACGTTGGTCCTTTTCTGTTCATTTGAATAGCTGTCGAATGACACATCCCCTGATGTCATTCCTACCTTGCCAGCAAGGGTGTGCGTCGTTCCGTCATCGAAGACATAGAAAGGGTAGTATTATTTTATGACACGGGTGTCTGTAGAGTTTGTCATACAGCGCAAGATACCAGATACTTGATTTTGGGTTTAATTGATATAAAACAAGTTAATGTGTTTCCGGAAACAATGAGTGACAGACGTGTTGGACTATTACCTATACACATCCGTACCATCCCGAGCAATGCTTATGTTTTCCTTCATGCGATCTGCTCAATGAAGACGTTATAGGCTAAATTGACATGTAACTGGTCCTTATACGTATATCACACGAAACGAACACAACGTGGCCCGCGCCATTATTACCCCGCCGCACGTAAACAGATAATCCAACAGCAAATGAACAAATCTTGGAATCCGTGACACCAGCGTATAATCTGTATTTGCGGTGATTTTCTGCCAATAACTCTGAAGATTTCGCCTGGTACGCATTTGGTAAAAATGAAGTCATTTAATAAGTTGATACAAAGACGACTTATTTGTTAAAGTCGTCTAATCAGGCGTGAACGTTTGTTTCACTATTATAAAAGAGTGTTTGTCTGCTGTGACACATGCAGTAGATAGCGATACCTCTAATTGTCCGTGAGATATGCACGTCCCCACAGGACTACGAACGCAATATATGTTGAAATATGCTAATATGTTTTTAATAGAATATCTTTCATTTTCAGTTGACTAGACGGTATGTCAATGGGAACCTTGTTTAAGAAGTAGGATAATTGTATTCTCTATCGCTGATTATCATTGAATTTGGTCTCAGATTTTGTATTAACAATTTGATATAGATATTTTATTGCTGTTTCGCGACGACGACGTTGTTTTAAGTTGGGATACAAGCGAACTTTTCATTATCTCCTTCAATCTAAACGTCCAACCCGTCACAAAAGGCCCGTGTCTTTATGGTATTGGTGCCAAATTCTATGGTTGATTCTTCAGAAGGAAGATAAACTCTGCAAATGCTTGTTGTCTGGAACAAAACTGTCAATAGGAACAAAACTGAAGGAAAATATTTAAGTTGAATTTGTATCAATAATTTCAAAGCTTGCATTTAAAAAAAATGTGTCTATAGTTTAAGTTTGTTTTATTCCCGGTATAATATGCGTTGCCGTTTACAATCTTGCATGTTTTATATTGTTTCGAATGGCAACAATAACACATTTTACAAATACACGTAAATGCATACATATAAAAAAGTGTCGTACGCTTAATTAAGTTGCCTTTTTGCCCATTTACAATGTACAACGCAAATTTGTCAAGAACAAAGGTAATCTTCCTATTAAACAATGTCAAATTTTTACAAAAGTAGGAATGTCTTCGTTGTAACGTCTTCACACTCGTTAAAAAAATTGAATAGAATAACATATCTTTAAAATCAGTGTTTAGATATATTTCAGTAATAAATTTTGTGATATTTTTCAGTCAATTAGCATTTTGTTCGTTCACGTCGTTTGTAATCAACTAAGCGACACGTTTATATTGTATGCTATATGTTGGGTTTAATGA
>JAUMGZ010182750.1:0-13867 GCA_032359645.1 Pododesmus macrochisma | reverse complement strand
AAGTACATTGTATGTACACGTATGCTGTTATGCGTGCGTGCGTTTGTGTGTGTGTGTGCATGCGGGTGGGAGTTGGGGTGGGGTGTGGGGGTTGTGAGTTGAACCATTTGTTTTTACATACCAAGTTGGTATTTTTATTTTGTTAACTACAATACGTTGTAAAACTTACAGAATAAAAAACTTGAAACTTTCAGTAATCAGTAATCACTTCAGTTGGAATATGGAATCTGTATGGGAATTGTCGTTGTCCCAAAATGGGAAACCAAAATTATTCTTTGAAGGATAAGTATACGATAGACTGAAAAAAGATAACAGATTTTAGCGGGTATAATTATGAATATTTCATTACAGGGTTATGTAAATAAATCTTCTTTTTTTTGCATATTTTTGTATTGTCGATATCTTTTCGACGTTTTTTTCCGACGTTTTGTCTTGTCGACATTTTGGTCTGTCGACGTATTGTCACAGTCGATGTTTTGTCTTGTCGTCATTAAGTCGTGTCGACGTTATGTCTGTCGACGATTTGTCGTGCACCGAAAGCAAACATCCTTGAATGTACCAGGGACTTTCAACACTGTACTAGCAGTAGTACTGACAGTCCCGGATATACTTAAACTGAGAACACAATAATGGCACCATGCAGTGGTCGTGTCGTAAATAGAACCAGACATATTGCTGCACATTGTGAAGGTCAATTTTGTGTATCAAGGTAAAGGTATCATACTTTACAATGACATACTATACAGGTCAGTAAGTCAGACATTTGATTGATATGGTCTAATTGTGACAGGAATGCTGACCAGAACTGGACAACTGGACTATGATAGAATACTAAACCGGCTATATGCGTGCGCATTGACCATTCATTCATTAATAATCGATTTGACAAATAAAGTACACACCGACAGCACAGTAACAACTAACAGAAACATCATAGTTGCCAACTCTCCCTATTTTTCACACACAGCTTTCCCTTTTGACATCAGTATAATTCCTAAACTTTGCTTTTTAAACTTGCTTCAACTTAGTATATTGCACAGAACTTCTTAAATGAGGCCGTTTACACTATTAAGTTGTCATATAGGGCATTGTATATAGGTATTAAAGACATTTTAAGATTTTGCTACGCGTTTTCTCCCCCATGAACATTTCAAAAAGTTGGCAATTATGAAACATCATTCACCTAAAGGAAAAAGGAGTTCGGAAATAATCCTAGATAACAAAGAAATACAAAGAATGATGAATACACGGTGTCAAGTCGACGAATCCGTCAAAGTGCACGTTACATATATGTTCTCCAGGAAGGGTAAGTATTGCCTGTTTCACATACACATCACATGTGCGTGATTCACACAACCCATTGTTAAATTTTGTTTAACGAGAGTGAAAGAAACAAATAAATAAAATTAAGAAATTAAAGAGAGCATTCAGTTTCAGTATAGTTAACATAATCGTGAAATATTCGAAAGTTGAAATAGACGAAGACTGATTGACAAGATAACCAGTTAGAAAGATGTAGTAGAATTATAAAAAGCCATCATTTGTAGCATGGGTTGTTGTGTTCTTATAATTCTGAATTATGAAAACACGAGAATCGCTAAATGAAATCTTTAAAAACGAAAACAGAAAGTAATTCTTGATAATACTTTGGTGATTTGATCAACTGTTTAAGCAATATAAGCCCGTAAAATGCCATCAGCTAATGATTTATCCACACATCTACTTATACCAATTAGTTATATTCCCACCCTATCTAAACATTTACTAGATTATACAGACAACACACTTGTTATTTTGCCAAAACACGAAATACTCATTATGCTTGACTAATTTTAAACGTTTTTAAGAGTAGTGATTTTAATCTGAAATTAAATCATACAAATTTAACGATAAGGAAGAGTAACACGGTATAATAAAATTGTTTGAATGGAAATGTGGCGATTGTTTAAGCACTAAGCAAACGTTTTACTCTCAGATCACGACAGCAGGTTGACGGCATCCTTTGATCAAAGTATCCCTATCTCTGACTTTATCTAGAAAGTAACATTTGGTCTAATTAGAAAAGTTTTCTCGTAATGAGACGAGCTCTCCGAGTTAACCACTACTTAATTTTATGACATCATAAAAAATAAGTGATTAGAAGTAGGGAGAAGAGTTCTTGTTAAGAATAGTGTGTGAATTTAAACATGGAGAACATAAAGATAAAAAATAGCTCTTCTTCACCACAAAATTGTAAACTGGTTAAACAGTTTTTTCTTTTTTGTTGATCGTAATTACTTTTGGCGTACCATCGTAAAACCATTATAAGAGTACTCGGCGCCAGCATCATGACCGTGAAATGATAGCTTGACTTATCATAAAAAATACGTGCTCTGATAACCATGATGATAGCAAGGAAAACATTAATGTTTGTGGGATACCGCGGAGTTTTGTATAGTTTTAACATGCATAAATGACATATCAATATGATTGTCGGGTTCATATTTAAAACAGAAGAGTTAATCTTTCAGAATCAAGCTTCTAACTTTCTTCAGTATGACAGTTAGACGGTTAAAGACCTTCATGAACTGTTGCTGAGATTACTACAGATATAAAGCCAATACATGTATAACATAGAACTGGCTGATTCTTGATATATATTATAATTTCTCTTTTAAAATAAGCATGAACACGTTTCATAACAAATGGTTATAAAATCAACGAATCCACATAGCTGATACAAAACTGATAGAAAAGTAAAGGCGTTCAAATAACGGAAATACTTTTTTGATGTCTCATTAAAACTATAAGGGACACATAAAACCGACCATAAAACTGATGTTCCAGAAGAATGGGTGTTGTCATATTACCTTTAAGTTATAATGACAAAAATTATTTATTGATGAAATTGCCTGAATATATGACACATATACTGTTACGACGATAATAAAGGTATTTTTCTGCCGTAACATCGCTATTCCCAGAATATCATGGTGCAATTATTACAATAAAATAAACAAAAACACGAAAAACGAAAAACGAAAAGCGATAAGAGAACACCTACAATGTACTTTTCAAAATAGAATTACACAGGCAAAATGACAAAATGTGGATGAAGTTTAATTTAAACTGTGGATACTTCATATTTCAACATAAAAATATAAAGCCATCTGTGAGCAGACTGACTTATACATGATTGATCATCAAAATAAAAAAGATCAAAGTTATTAGACCATTTCGATTTAATCATTCATTGTCTTAGATACAGAATAAACAGATGTCACATGCTGAGAGTGAAATGTATCAATGATTGACACCACAGGTAAAAATAACTTCTCAGTACGTCAACAAGTCGTTAGTAAAAGTGACATCTCTGTATTAAGATAAAAACACTAAATATTTTACAACTTAATTGTAATTATAAAAGTTCAAGTTTATTGTCGTTGTATGTGATCGGATATTGACACCGATCTCTACCTGCTATAACGAACACCGGCCTGTAACAGTTCATACTTAATTAACTAATCAATACACATCGATTAAGTTCGATTATTATACTAAAACATCATGATACGTAACATTGTATAGTGGTGAACGCCCTTCGGATCACCTCATAATGGAACTGCATCATCATTGTTTGTGCTGTTTCCATGGTTTTCAACAAACTTTTATGAATGACAGAGCACCATACGGAGAGCAACCATCTCATTTTAATCATTAATTCCCGCATAAGATAAATATTTAATTTTTAGATTGCTATCGTTTCATCTATGCAGCGAGTGTCTCACCCAAAGATTAAGTTTTCTAACGAAAAACGGTCACAAATGGCATGAATGATTAATATGTAGATTTCTAATCTTCGTGCTAGGATCTATTTCAACGCTGCACACTTATTGATGTACGTGATGATGAGTAGATATCAAGGAATAACAGTGGTGTCAACATGTCAATTACTCTTTTATTACAGTTTAAAATATTCTAATTATAACATTTTATATCAATATATAGCATAATTTTATGTATTTTTAGTAACTATTTTCTTGTGAGTATCCATGGACAACTGGTCGCGTATTGTGCTTCAACGTGGTGGTAGACATTACAGATATAACAACAGGTGGAATACATGCACTTATTTTGTTTTCTATTTACTTAGTGTTTTCACGAACACCTGGTTTCGCTTTTAGTTTTTAATAGAATTAATTTCGTGATGTTTTCATAATAAGTTTAATGTTTCTTTTTCTGTGCGCGTCCAACATTTCTTTTTTGAATGCCTATGGACTTATGCCTTCGTTTTTCATATTTTCTACTTTAGTCATATGATATTAATTAGTGACATGATATATTTTAAACAGATCCAATAATATATGACTTATATATAAGTTCTATATTATTTTACGCGACGTTGAGAATGTAATTTAATATTAAAACACTGTTTTGTGAACATTAGCATGTACATCAACTGCATAGTGTGTACACTTTGTACACAGATAAGAAAAAGGTTACAGATAAACAGAAACTGCAATAAACATCTCCAGAAATAGTAAATAGCATTGAATTTTCCAAAAAAGAAATTTATTGAATATTTAACTAATTGATACTGACAAATGCCACCCGCGGCATAAGCCATTATAGATAAAGCCAAACGTAAATCACAGACTAGAAAACATGAAACAACTTCACTTCTGTAACAAAAAAGCACACTTGCACATTAAAATTTCACCCGTCCGTCAAGTATAAAGATACCACCCACAGTAGTTTACAGGTTTATATAAACAAACTTAGTTTTTAATCAAATTTACTACAGTAGATCTGAAAGATAATAGGTTTAATGTGCGATGCATGTAGTCTTTTAACACCATACAAGTACACTTCACGTGTCATTAGCAATGTAAGAATGCATCGTTGTTCTTTGATGTTATATCTGCTCGTAAAAATGTAGAAACTTTCATTTTAAATTTAATTTTGTAAGTTGAACCTTTGTTTCCTATGCTGAGTGAGATGAGGAATATTAAACAATTCCTATTGTAAAAATTGTGTATGACTGTTCTAGATTTATGATCGAAAAAAGCAGTAAGAAATATTATGGCTGGATCGTTTTCAAATAGATTTAAAATTATATAATAATTTTACTTTAGATAAATAATTACACTTAGCAACACAAAACATCACAAAAACACCTATCTTTTACATGTTGCCAAAACAAGAACTTCTGATTCTGACAGATGCACATGCTTTATATGGATGTTGTTATAAGAAAAACACAAAATAAGGTTTTGTCAAAAAAAAATTACATTTTCTACTATTGAGACTTCGCAAAAAACCAGTAAGAGAATTCCACTAATACTATTTGTAACTGTAATATAAAAAAACACACAAAATAAGGTAATTGAAAAAGAAAATTGTATCTTACTGATGATATACGTAACAAAAACAAAGTATTTCCAAGAACATTGTCTGCACTCACCTTGTATCTGTTGTTACTTAGGAAGCCACAGTGATATCTGAAGTGATCAACTTTGTAACCTTCCACCAAACAGATTATTGTTTATAAATAAATTATATCCTGCTGATGAGCGAGAGAACGTAGGGTGACCTAGACGATCAAATTAAGTCAAACACCTAAACCAATATCCTTTCTAAAGCAATTTGGTAGTAGCCAACCAGTGTGTAATTGGCTAGGTTCTACTGATGGACATGCTATGCACGTTATAAGGTGATTCGTGTGTCTAGTGTTCTCTATGGCTCTCCCTTGATGAGTAGTGGACAATCAATCATTACTGTGATGTATTGACGATCTGTTCCAGTGTTAATTTTGTCACGCTGAGTACCACAGACACTTGATAAATGTATACTATCTCTGCTTACAAGACGCTACTGTCCTCTTTCTGTACTGCAGTCTTATATAAGTGGCAGCGCTCTACACAGTTGAGTGCTACTGTTCAGGAACCGTGTCAGAGCATCATCGATGATGCTCAGATGAGATAGGTCTTGTACTTCCTTACAAACAATGAACTAAGAAATCAATGTGAAAAAACCCTAGTAACTTTATAACCGTTATATTTCTGATTTATTCCCATGGTAACAGGTAATTATATAGATGATGTGTTGTCATCTTTAGAAAAAAATGCCCTTTTGTATAGAACGACAGTTTTTTCGTTCAGTTTTCTAACAGTATTTAATTAGGATCGTATATCATACGATATACCTCTACATAATGTTAATCTATCAGTGTTTAATATCTTTATCTCTATTTGTTAATGTGATATAAGACATCCAGTTTTTAGTTTTCCGTGTATTTGAAACTTGACTGCTATTTATTATATAGACGTTTTCTGTATTCCTCGTTTGTTCAAATACACAATCATGTTTTTCTTCATTTTAGAACTCCTCAATCACAATTTTCAGCGAAACGAGTTTAGTTTCGAAACCACAGCCGTTTCTGCATTCGTTGTGAAGATATCTGTTTTTTCATTAATGATATCTTAATAACAACTTTAATTTCTTTGAGATATTTTTATTTTAGATATCTTTATTCGGAATGCAGATATCTGTATTTCCCAGTTATCCGCCGTTTCCAATTTCAAATATCTACACTCCTAAATCAGATATCTACATTCGGAGATTGGGAATGCAGACATCTTCATTCAGACGGTACTTAAGGTATCTGTACTCGAAATATAGATATCTCTTTTGTAAAAAGATATATGGTACATGTAATTGAAATAATCAACATAACTGAATTGTGATGTCTATATTCATAATGAAGATATCTGCATTTGTAGTGAATGTATAAGGAATGTAGGAATTCAGACATCTATATCGCTAATCAAGATATCTACATTCCAAATGAAGACATATCTTTCAATGTTAAAGATATCTTAACTAAAATTCAAATTTCTTAGATAGTTTCTCTTTTCGATTAATGATAAGTTTGCTTACCATAATCGAATAAAATTTCTTGTTATCTGATTTTCTTAAATTCGTAAAACTAAAAGAGGAAATGGACAAAATACGTATCGCGCACGCACACACGCATGCACTTGTACATGTTCGTTCTTGAGTTTGAATTATGTGAACGTATGACGAAATATTGGCTTGCTTTACTTTGCTAAAGTACATGACCGAAGCTTAAACTTCTGTGGGCATTTGTGGTCACAGTGTTTTCTCTTGTTCGTTGTTTACAGATAATTTTACACAAAACAGCTGCTATACTCGTGGAAAAATAAACCATGTGTGATATAGACTATGCCCCTTACAAACATCCTATAATCATTTCCCCTCAAATAAACCAGATATTTCATTATTTAAGGGCAACTTTTATCTTTGCTTTTTCATATTTTAATAGTGTCAGCGTCTAGTTACAGATATACTTACAAAGCGATACAAATCGTAACATTCCTTAAGACCGAAGAGTTGATCTATTCTACCACAGCGAGTGTGATCTCACCCATACTCAGTAAATATCATCATTAGATTAGATACGCGGTTATAAATATGAATAAATACGTAATTCAACATGATTAAACTAGCGACTGAAACCAATCTATAACACAAATATTTGTATATGATTAAAGTACACACATTTATAGTGAAAGTTGGAGATTTTGAATTCTTTACTTGTGATCATCGTCATATTGTGTTCGCTCAGAATGGAGATATGTAGCAATTTTTTATATGGGAAGTGATGCCGAAAGTATGATAATGATAGAAACATAGAACGATA
This sequence comes from Pododesmus macrochisma, assembly GCA_032359645.1. Lineage (NCBI taxonomy): Eukaryota > Metazoa > Mollusca > Bivalvia > Pectinida > Anomiidae > Pododesmus > Pododesmus macrochisma. The sequence goes on along the minus strand of JAUMGZ010182750.1, from coordinate 6,165 downwards.
TATTTTGGTGGTGTTTCTGCGGAATGTTCGCAATTTTTCACAAGGGTTTGTTGTACGACAACTATAGACTCAAAGATCGTAATCTGAGTCCAGTGCCACCATGGTTGCATGTATGGTTTTGCATAGAATAGGTCTTATACAAATGTCTCGTTGACATCTGTCTTGTTTAACCCCAGATGAACAGAATGAAAAAAATTGTTTGTTGATGAGAATTTAGATAAGAACAACAACAATAAAGAGTTTTAGGATAACTGTTCCTTCGAGAGTGTAGCCTAAAGGGTGTGTTCACACAACTGATATATGTGTCTGGGACTCAGTGTGCCGAGATCAGAATAAAAACTCACGATATTCAACATTGTTTTGTTATGTACTTTAAGTACACAAATATAAAAAAGAGACATAGATTAAGAATCGCTCAGAAAATCACCAAAACATAATCATATCACAAGTTACACCAATAATAGCAACCGTTACACTGGTAAGATGGTTTAGACTACGTTTCAGGTATTCTCAATTCAAATACTTGTCATTTCACATATTTATGAAAGTCAATTACATGCATGTTAAACACACTTAATAAATCAACTATAAAATAAAATACCTTTTAGTGCAATCCATTCGATCCTTCATGTCGATACACAGTTAAAATTAAGACAGAAACGTGCAGTTATTATTACATAAAGAAGGTACATGTATATGTAAAAAATGTACGTCGATGACTGTGCGTCTATAGAGGTCTTATTCACAACATTCCGTTCTAATGATGGTGTCACAAACTAAGATGACGTCTTAACAGTCGTGTGTGTTTATTTACTATTAAACGTTTTTATAAACAATGCTTCTTTTATTCCGCTATGCTTTGTACTACATTTGGTATACATAGAAACTGTGGTCGACGATACCTGTTACAGCTTACTTATGACTTTTATTGTGTTGGTAGAGTACCCCCAGGTTAACTATTACTAGTATTTAAGAAACAGTAAATCTGGCTATGATGGAACAAAACAGAATAATAATATAGTATACGCTGTTTTATTTTTTGTCTCAATTTATAACGTGAAAAAACGCCGTCTTGATATGACCTGGATTTAATGTGTTGAAAGGGACGCTAAACCCCAATAAAACAAGACAATTAACGTCCAAATGCATGATGTATAATAATACTGCGTCACTATATATATCTGGTAGATCAAAACCGAATTATTTGGTAATTAACTATCAATTCCTTTGTGGAATATTTTCAATATATGTATGTTATGTGTGTGGTCTACTTCATATTTTATCTTCTGTATGATCTGCCTGGTCTCATTATGAAAGTGAAACGGAAACTGAAAGTACAGAAGCCTCGTTTAGAGTTCGCATATTAGATGCTTTCGAGAATCTAACCGCCATGCGTATATTCATCACCGAGGACTTCTTTATTATTAACTTCATTCTTGCAACAGAAATGCATCAGAATTTATCATATCAACTTATTTCTTGTCCATAAAAGAATCTTGACCGTGACATAGTGTCATGATGTGCTGTCGCCACACATACATGTATACACACATACTATTGGACGTATTCTGTTTCACGAAGAGCCGCAACCTTTTAGCAATCTTCTAATTTAAAACAAGAATCTGTCTCTTTAAGATAACACATGGTTCTAATAGAAAAATCTTGCTGTCAATTAACTTATCAAAACTTACTCTTTGGATTGTTTGGGCACGTGCATGTACGTGGCTTGTTTGATATACAATGCATGCGGTATGCGCACACTTGACTTTGAATCCACTGGGAATGTTAAGATGTTTTTGAGAGAGGTCTAAGTAATGACATTAAAGTTGAAGTATCAAGAAGATCTATATTTTGTATAAGAGCAAGAGTTCAAGGTGCCATTTAATTTTCTGTGGCAAAGAAAAAAGTGCACTTCTGATTAACCTAACCTCATATGGTGTCTGGGATTTTTTATGCTTACAATCGAGGCACATTAAGGTTTCGTCGACGTGTTGAAAATATTTGATTAACTCTATATATCAGCGAGTACAGTTCACACTGCACTTTTTGCAAATAAATACGTAGGTGTTAGAAAATTGACATTGATGACACGTGGCATTTTATAGTCACTGTATAAACAAAGGTTGCAAGGTTATATGAGAGTGTAACGTAATAGCCTCACCAGACCTGATTTATCTGAAGAAAACCGCAGAAAAAATCTGCATCCTTCTTTTAGTGGTTTGTTGTATATCTTGTAGATGTTTTTCTTAATTTTATAAATTTTCCTTAACTTCGTCATGAGTTAAATTTTTGTGCTAGTTTTTGTTCTCATATCTTTATAGTCAATACTGACTGTAACCAATAGTTTGCCTCAGACAACACATTGGGAAAATATAAGATACAGCGGTTTTTCAGTCTGCATTTGAGAAATTAATGATAGTATTTTTGTAATCATGTTTGCATATATCTTAAAACACATCTACATATCTGCACAGAGTTAACATTTTGAAGCAGCCTGGCATGTTCTTTACGTCTATATCATGTTTACATTTCATACAACGAGCAGCGTAATCTGCATGGCAGTTATAGAGATGATATACGGTCGGAGTGTCTCTATTTTTACACGATTCAATGAGGCCTTTTATTATGTAATCGATGTATGCATGTGCACGCTCTTTAATTTCATCTTAAAGAAACATTGTTTACAAGGGGGAAACAAGTAACGCAATCACTGCAAACCTGGCGAACTCTGGCTTGCAACAAAAGCTTGTTTATTGTCAAAGTAAATACAATGGGTGTAGCTAATACTTGTGTAATAAAATACATCTGCAATGTTGCCTCTCCATTGTGTAGTATTAGAACTAATTATAGCGCATTAGAATAAAACTAAAGTATTCATAGATGTAGAATCAAAAATAGAATGAAATGTAGAGTTAAAGAAGTCTACATTCACGTGTTTATGTAAGATAAGAGTTTTATTATAAAATTTGATACTAACTGTATTCATCTTTTTGATTTATACATTGATTAGCGTAAACACAAACACCCAGATGCATCGTACCCCAAACCTTCGACAGATGCTATCTTTAATTCCTTTGAAGATTTATGTCCTCTATCTAGACAAGGATTAAACAATTTTTAGGAAAGTTTTAAATTAGCAGACAGATAAGATAGATCTAAATCCAATGCAGTCGTCATTAACATACAATCAACAGAATAAGAAACACACGAGGACGTAATGCAATAAAAAAACTGGGTGTGACATTAAAAAAAACCAGTGATTTGAAAGTGACAGAATAGCTCAGATTAGTACTATATTAAAAAATGATAACAGCAGCAAGCATAAAGATATATTGTCGTTTACGATATACAGGTATGTTCACTTTATTTAGTATAATGCATAAAACGTTTTCTAAAGGTGTCACGAATGTCATATAAATAAAATAAGTAGAATCAAAATAGTGAAAACAAATATGTTATAAGTAATTTTGTATTATTTTAAAACAATTATTGAAAGAAGAGTGCACTCGGTCAACTGAAGTAGTATGGATAATCAGGATAACAGACGTCGTTGCATGCGGAGAAGGAAGATAGACCGAGCCTTTTAGGTTTATTCCCTCAACGGAGGTATCATCAGGACAATCGCATCTGGCCTTGTGTTTTATGTTTATCATTATGAGAGATATGCTAGTTTTGTCTTTCAATTATATAGCTATTTCAAAGAAACAAAGTACGTGAAAATGTACGATGAAATCATATCATGCCAGAAATCATATTCCCAATCTTACAGATATGAAAAGTGAACTTGGAATGAACCACTATGTTTCCTAGGGGAACATTACGATTAGCAAATTTGTGGAAAGACTGTAAGTGTGAAATTAGTCTGTGTCAGGCGGGTTCTACTTCAGCTGTGTATTGTGTTCGATGTGATAAGCTCCCCGATTCCTGTAGAAATGATCTGTTAAAACTATTGACCTTACCTAACGTACCTTTACAAATGTTCATCAATATTGCTGTAGTTCATGACATATGTATTTCTACTTAACAACGTTATAGATGAAAAAACTCAAAATAAAAAATCGTCGACCCCTGATTTTTTTCACTGATTCATGTCAAGCACTTTTCAGAGAACAGATATGTGAAATTTAAGTATTTTGTATCGTATAGAATTTGTTTGCCTCAGCTGTCAGGAACCACCTTAACTGTCATATGTTGATGAAGCTCATTCTAGTTTTCAGCGCACATGGTAAAAAAAGGTTGTTTGGCCCGGCAAAAGGTGCCCGTTTTGTACACTCGTTATCAATATATTTATGTTGTACTTTATTTGTTGTACGAATGAGGTAAAAAGTACACGGAAGTGATATTATCTTGTATACAAGCGAGCTCATTAATTTGTATCAACGAAGTAATATGTTTTACGAATGAAATATGGAGCGAGCGAACGACATAATTAGTGTATACGAACGAAATATTACGAAAACCACTAAAGTTGAAAAAAGCACGCGCGTCCTATATAGACCTCAATGAAAAAAGAAATACTTTTTTTTACAAAATGAAGAGAAATAACACATCAACAAAATCTGATTAATGGATATGTGACATGCTTCTATTATATATGCAGATAATGTTCCGTTCTTATCCATGGCTCAGTGTTGTAAATGCTTGCATTTCTCTAATGTTCCATAATGACAACTATAAATCTCAAGTAACGATAAAATAACAATGCAGGTCACAGTTATGAAAAATAACGACAATAAAGCATACACACGACTCTAAATAATGCAAACGCCAATGAATATAACAAACAAAAACAAACACTGCAACAACGGTTTTACCAAGAAACAAAGTGAACAGCTCATGTTATAGGCAACACAATCAACAGCCATTCTGCCAAAATGTTTAAAGTAAACAGCTAATGTGTCTGACACGAGGGCAACAGCTGAAATGATAAGGTACCACAGCAACGATAAGATCCAAGATATACTGTAAAAAGCTTTCTAATAATATACAAAATCCAAAGTAAATTTGACAATATGCAATGTCCACATCTAATATAACAAGATTTAAGGTAAACATCCAATGTAGCTTGGTGTAAGGTCAACAACAAATGTGGCAGGATGCTAGGTCAAAAGCTAATGTGACAAGATGTAAGACAAACACCCAATGTGGCAAGATGTAAGGCAAGCACCCAATGTGGCAAGATGTAAGGCAAGCACCCAACGAGACGAGCTGTACAGTCAACAATAAATGTGGCAAGATATAAGGTCAACAACACATGTGACAAGATGTAAGGTCAACAACACATGTGACAAGATGTAAGGCAAGCACCCGATGTGGCAAGATGTAAGGTCAACATCTAATGTGGGAAGATGGAAGGATAACAGCTGATGTGGTAAGATTTAAGGTCAACAACAAATGTAACAAAATGTAAGGTCATTAAAAAATGTGACAAGATGTTAGGTGAACAACCAATGAGGCAAGATGTAAAGTTAACACCCAATGTGGCACGATGCAAGCTCAATAACAAATGTGGCAAGATGTCAGGTCAACAGCAAATGTGGCAAATGTAAGAGCAACAGCTATAATATTATTAAATATACAGGTCCTGGGCAGAAACACATGTCAGTGTTGTTCCCTCTCAGAATATTATGTAGTCTGAGCTTATGGCAAAGCCATGGTAACATTGAAAGAGAGTGTTTTCCTAGGTAAAAATACCCACGTTTTTGACTAACTGTTGTTTGTCGCCATTGTTTACGCAGACGACTTCCGGATCAGCTTTGTAATGGGAACTATCTCCCTTACCACGCAAAGTGCACGTGTATTTGATATGTACCCCTTCAAGATTACGGGCATAGCCGTTTGTAGCCTGACAAGGTAACCAATCAGAATACGACATTTACCTTTGCAGTATGACAAGACAAGATGTAGAGCCAACAGCTAATATGACGAGATATAAGGTTCATTGTGATTTTCCTACCAAAACGGCACCCGCAAAGCAAGTTAACAGTAGTTGCGCGAAAAATAAAAACAATAAAAAAGTTAACTCTAATTAATTTATTGTTTTATTTATAATTTTACTACCAATATCATTTGTTTGTTTAACATTGAGTTTTATACAAATTAAGACCAACTCTTGGACTTAAATATCATCTCACAAGGAAACGGTACGTGACAAAATGAACGTTT
>JAUMGZ010182739.1:0-13868 GCA_032359645.1 Pododesmus macrochisma | reverse complement strand
AAACCAAAGAAATTGATATGTTAAAGAAAACATAGGTCAAATGGACAAACCAAAGAAATTTTGAGGTTACAGAAAACCTAGGTCCAATGGACAAACCAAAGAAATTGAGAGGTTACAGAAAACATAGGTCCAATGGACAAACCAGAGATATTGAGAGGTTACAGAAAACCTAGGTCCATTGGACAAACCAAAGATATTGAGAGGTTACAGAAAACATAGGTCCAATAGACAAACCAAAGAATTCGAGAGGTTACAGAAAACATAGGTCCAATGGACAAACCAAAGAAATTGAAAGGTTACAGAGAACATAGGTCCAATGGACAAAAAAGAGAAATTGAGAGGTTACAGAAAACCTAGGTCCATTGGACAAACCAGAGATATTGGGAGGTTACAGAAAACCTAGGTCCATTGGACAAACCAAAGAAATATAGAGGTTACAGAAAACATAGATCCAATGGACAAACCAAAGAAATTGGGAGGTTACAGAAAACCTAGGTACAATGGACAAACAAGAGAAATTGAGAGGTTACAGAAAACATAGGTCCAATGGACAAACCAAAGAAATTGAAAGGTTACAGAAAACATAGGTCCAATGGACAAACAAGAGAAATTGGGAGGTTACAGAAAACCTAGGTCCAATTGACAAACCAAAGAAAATAGGAAAGGTTACAGAAAACCTAGGTCCAATTGACAAACCAAAGAAAATAGGAAAGGTTTACACGTTTACAAAAAAAATGTAGATCCATGAACAAACCAGAGAAATTTGGGAAGTGACAGACAACATTAATGCAATGGACAAACCAGAGAAATTGGGAAGGTAACAGAAAGCGTAAGTCAGTGGGGAAACCAGAGACAATTGGCGAGATAAAAAGAAAACATAAGCAAAATAGAAATCACCCTTGTAAGAATGTTTATTGCAAATTATTTTGGGCTTAAGGCGTCTTCTTTTATGAGAATCTTCCTCCCTTCCTTGGAATTTAAATTCACAAAGGAGTAGAAAGATAAGGAAATTCAGACGTACCGCTGGTCCATGCCAAAAAGTCCAAATGATATCACAAGGTTTGAGAAGTGGTGAGCCAGAAATCAGAAAGCAGAGATGCGGTAGACGGAACAGCGAATAAGAATGAAGGTCTATCCCTACACGTCTCTGTATACTAGTATCTGAAACATACCACACAGTTTACAATTGCTCGCAAAAACAGGAGAATGCATATTTAAATTTTCATTGTAATCTTTTTGAACATTTCTGTTTTATCATTGCAATGATATTTGGCTATGACTTGAGCCAGATCTAAAGTGTATGTATGTCCGTGAATCATTTAGCTGTTAAACTGTAATTGTCTGTGTTTTCGGCGCATTTTTTATGATAACCACTTCTAGTGTTAATTTATACACTTTTAGCAGCATTATAAATGTTATGTATTTGGATGATCTTAAATTATAAAGCTACGCCACTTACGCCTTTACGACTGGGTTGTCCTAAATAACTGTCAATGTGAATACGATGGGAAAGTTTCTATTTCAAACTGTGCATGCTCGTTTACCTACAGTTCTTGGCTTAACCGGTTTTTTTTTTAATTATTATTTTTGGTTACTCAAGCTTTCCACCATTTTGAGTGTCATTGCTCGGTAATTTGAGCTTCCCTCCTTTTGTTTTGAGTGTTTATTCTAGGTTACCAGAACGTCCCTCCTTTTGATTCCCTTTAATGTTTTAGGGGTATTTGCACCGTACATTTTTTTTGCTCACAAATCATCATTTGTTCCTTGGCGACATTTAGAGGTTAGGCTTTGGAATTAGACCCAAGGTACCTGACAGACTTAGTTCATGTTCGTGATATTATTTTGACTTCTTTTTTGGGTACACAATGGTTACACAGTCATACAGGTAATAACTACCCAGTTTAAGAGAAAATTGTCCAAAAATCTAGCTCAATCATAATGATACAAACAAATATATGCCATAGAGACCTAAAGAGGGAAGAGTCAATTCCCATAAAAACACGACAATTCTATCCAGCAACGTTTTTTGCTGATTGACAAAAATGGAATCGTTTTACTAATGCATTTCCTGTTAGAACATGTATATACACTTCTGAACTTGGTTTAGGTAAACTACAGATGAGATTTATCTTACCGTCTTCATTATAAATGTTTTTATCTAGATGAAATGCTAGGAATTAAATGCATTCTCCAGAAACCCGTTTGAGTGAAGCGTTATATAACTCTGTCAAGAACGCGATGATCCCTTTGTTTTGAATACGTTGGCACTTGTTATAGTAAACATCAAACCAGGGTGCATCAAATCATGCAACCAGCTGCACGCCAAATTAAAATTGCAGATTTAATGCTGGCAATAATAGTTTTGAGAAAGACTGGATCTTTAGATGTTGACTGTTAGGCTTACGTAGATTTAATTTCCTCGCCCATATCAAGACATAGTGCTTTCACTGCCTAATGCTATCTAATGTCAATATTGAAACACTCTTCACACGGTAATAGAGATTCAGATATATAGTTCAATATTCAATACTAGTGATAACTGGGCTTATACATTACATAATGTTAAATTGTTCCGTGTTTAGTCATTCAGTTACGTCTTTGACGTTCCCGTAAAAACTCAATTCCACATCTACTTGTATGACGTTCCCGTAAAAACTCAATTCCACATCTACTTGTATGACGTTCCCGTAAAAACTCAAGTCCACATCTACGTGTATGACGTTCCTGTAAAAACTCGTGACCACATCTACTTGTTTGACGTTCCCGTAAAAATTCAAGTCCACATCTACTTGTATGACTTTCCCGTAAAAACTCAAGTCCACATCTACTTGTATGACGTTCCTGTAAAAACTCGTGACCACATCTACTTGTTTGACGTTCCCGTAAAAACTCAAGTCCACATCTACTTATATGACGTTCCCGTAAAAACCCAAGTCCACATCTACTTGTTTGACGTTCCTGTAAAAACTCGTGACCACATCTATTTGTTTGACGTTCCCGTAAAAACGCAAGTCCACATCTATTTGTTTGACGTTCCCGTAAAAACGCAAGTCCACATCTATTTGTTTGACGTTCCCGTAAGAATTCATGTCCACATCTACTTGTTTGACGTTCTCGTCAAAACTCAAGTCCACGTCTACTTGTTCGACGTTCCTGTAATAACTCGTGACCACATCTACTTGTTTGACGTTCCTGTAAAAACTCGTGACCACATCTACTTGTTTGACGTTACTGTAAAAACTCGTGACCACATCTATTTGTTTGACGTTCCCATAAAAACTCGTGACCACATCTACTTGTTTGACGTTCCTGTAAAAACTCAAGTCCACATCTACTTGTTTGATGTTCTCGTCAAAACTCAAGTCCACACCTACATGTTTGAATGTTCCTGTAAAAACTCAAGTCCACATCTACTTGTTTGATGTTCTCGTCAAAACTCAAGACTACATCTACTTGTTTGACGTTCTCGTAAAAACTCAAGTCCACATTTACATGTTTGACGTTCCCGTCAAAACTCGATCCACATCTTCTTGTTTGACGTTCTCGTATAAATTCGTGTCTTCATGTAGGTCTTTGACGTTCTCGTAAAATCTCGAGTCCACATTTACCCAGTTGACGTTTCAGTTCAAACTCGTGACTACATCTAGTTTTCTGACGTTCCCGTTAAAACTTATCTTTCACATTGACTTATTTGACATCTCATTTCACTTTATGCCTACGTTTATAATGTTGAAATGAATATGCAAATCGAAAAAAAATATACATAAGTTCCTTTTATTTGAATTAAATTTATTTGTAATTTATTGCTGACGGGTTTTTTTCCCAAAAAATAAGAGACAATATCTGTTTTAAAAGGTTACAATTCGAACCAAGGTTTCACTTCAATTATTTCTAAAATAAAAGTTCGTGATGTTTCCGTTTTACTTGACATTCGTGTTCATTTGTTTTTCTTTGAGCGTCCCCGTTTTCCTTTGGTTTGCCCATGCCAATGGACGTATGGCTTTTTAAACAGTGTCTTCGTTTTTTCATTGATATATATCACATTTTAAGTCATGTTGATAACATTTTAGTATTATTTTTAACAAAATCTCCTTACACTTCTTTAACCCTGACAATAATCATTTAAGCCGTCAATCTTTGATATTTTCCATTTTTAAGGGAGAAAAACATTTTAGTAGGTAGATACAATGCTTAATATAAAACTACACTTTTTTTTTACTAAAAACTCTTTCTACAGTTATTAAATAACGTGTATTCTGCTAATCTGCATTGTTGTTTTCTCACCAAAAATTGGTAGAATATACTAGACAATTGATTGCTTAACGACCAATGTTTTTCAGATCGTTTTATCGGTATTATTATTTTGTTTACATACATAATGAGATGACGTCTGGTTATCGTTTAAGCGTAATGCCTGCACGCCCCTTCACGTGTCGGATTTGTACACGTGAGCCCATGTCACCGTGCTGGCAAAAGGTTAATGTGTGTGCTTTATAAATACCGGTTATTGACTGATTTCTATGTAGAATGTTTGGCTTTCTCTACCAGCGTTATATTGTAAATATTAATTCATTGTGTATTTGTCTTAACTGTATGTTGCCTTAACTGTACTTTGTTAATAAATGTCATATTTCACTCTTACAGCTTTTTAGGAATATAAACATGAAGGTTTGATGATAGTTCTTATTGTGTACCTTAAGCAATATCTTTTTGTTCTGTGTTCGTACATTTACTAACTTTTCTATATTAAACCGTCATGGTCCTATCTTATACCAGAGGAAAGTAGAAAGATTGACCATTTCTAGATAAAAAAAAAAATTACAAAAACAAATTAAAATTTAAGACGTATCGCTAAAATTTATGAATAAATAGTGACATGGCTTGTGCTTTTTTTAATTATTATATGCATGTATGTACATATACTATTTCGTTTTTTTAGCAGGTCGTCCGAGGCTCTATATATTTCCATTTTTATCTCTTGTCAATTTTTGCTCTATAGTTTAGCCTTTTTTTCTCTGAGTTCTTGTATTCTCATTTTTTAAATGTTATTTCTTTTGGACTGTTGAATTAAACAAATGTTTGCCTTTATGGTAAAAAAGGGTTATACTAAAGAGGCTCTACTACCACATTTTCAGTACTTTTGACGACAACAAGAATAGCTGAAGTTTTGAATTAAAGCATTTTAATCAAATGTACAACCTATGTACGTATAATACGTCAGATTTTGTGGATAAATAAATAATAACAATATTAGAACATACACAAGAGGGTATTGCTGTATAACCTTGTATTATACGAGAGGATGATCTAAGGATCTAGTGGTTGGTTGTTCGCGTGACTCGTGTAAAGTGGACACTTGTCTGCTACACTAGTATAGATGTGTTCATTGTTTAATTTAACGTATTTGTTAGAAATCATCTTCAGAATGCTACTAAACGGCGAGAAAGGTACTCAAGGTGGAGTGGAGGGTAAACTCGTTATTCTATGTAATACGTATCAATATGTGGGCACTTTTTCTGGATAGTTTGATAAGGTTAAGCGGGTCTTTGAGCCAACAAACAGGAGTGGTGTTTGGAGTAGATGTGAAGTGGTCCACGCTAGCCTCGATAGAACCGTCTTATTTATGTTTCTTTTCGATTTTACATCGTAAGTTATACAAATAACCAGAAAACTAATTATCGGCCTTCGTCCGAGTTCAACTTTATCTTGGTGTCACTAAACAAATTGCCCGTGAGAATGATTGTTAGGGAAAAAACAGAGATCCAAAGTCATCGGTGATTAGAACTTCTCTCACTTCTCTCCGATATTGATTCCTGAACGTTAAACTGCACATGACATGTTGAGAGCCTGCTGGAAAAATCGCTACCTAACACGACAACACAAATCGACCAAAACTGCAAACAAACCACGCCTCGTTGTTTACATTTGTTGAATGGGGGCGTATCTTAACGACTTCAGCAGCCAATACAAGTTAAAACCGAGTCGGGTAGACTTTAAATCTGTCCTCGCCTCTTGATAAAACCTCACCTACCATTTAAAGCACCTAGTAATTGTTTTCAAAATAGATCTTTGTGTTAAGATGTCATTCTAGCGATGACAGTTTAGACCATTACGCTTCTTCAGGTTCTTAATTCGGTGTGAACGCCAGATGAGAGGCAATTTAACACGTTTAAGTGGCCAGTTTACATGTTCACAGAGCAAGGAGTTATAATCTTAGCATAAAATCAATTTTTACACTTAGATGGACCCGCATCTGCAAGCAATGAACGGGGCGAAGTGCAGCAGTAGTTTCTCCGTTAAGGATATACTGGACCTCCCAAAAGGCAAGCCCATACTGAACCCCGTGGACACCCATACATCTACAGTAAATAGTGGATCGCTATCCTCCATCTCAGCCGTGCCCGAGGTACCGGACCTGCCCCCCGTCACCGGCTACTACGACAATGACAACCCCTATACCCGCTGGTTGCAAAACAATGAACATATAAACTATGCAAGTAAGTGCTCCTGAACTATTAAAATATACATTGATTTATACAGTATGGTTTGGTTAAAGTACGAATGTTTACTAGTACTTGTCACTATCGCGGTTAAAGCCCTGAGAAGATTGTGTATGTTTTAATTCACGCAATATTTGATACTAAGGAACTGTTCTTTTAATTTAACCCCAAAGTTACATATAAATTAATAGCTGTATTGCGTTTCGTATGTTATGATGTTTACATTTAACTGCAAAATACATCGATCGAAAACAAATTGTTAATTCGAAACAATGACAGCATCATGTATCTAAATAGAATTGTGTCGATTAAATCAAATCACGAATAAATTGAATATTTCCGCTCTCATTTCTTTTAAACGACCAAAATATAGTGCTAAATTATACCTTAAAGATACACTGAATGTTTTATAGTATAAGCTGTTTACGGCCCTGATATTCACGTTTGTTGTATTATCATGTTTACACAAACGCCTTAAACTCTAAAAAGGTCACTCGTATTATAGATATCGACTACAAACAATTAAGTTAAGTTCATATTAAATAAAAAAGCGCCAAGAAATGAACTTTTGTTTAATCGGAATACCTACTAATTACGAGATATACATATTAAAAACGAGAACAAGATTTAGGCTTTAATTCGTATAGGCAGAAAAATGTTACAATTGACAAATGAAGAGGTGTGAAGCCCATATCTACATGATTGTGTTATAGGTATCGCTACATGTTTATCAAATTAAACACATTAATTGACGTATTTTGACGGTACATCAATCGCCAAAAAGTTTCCAAGTGTCGTTTATTTCTAATATTCCACGTTTAACTAGACTTCCTGCAAACCAATAAAGCAAAAAAAGAAATGCCGAACATCAAGAAATTTCAAGTTGAACAACTTAAAATCTAGAAAAAACTGAAACCGAAGCAGGGAATATAAGGTAAAACCCCAACATAAACCCAAATATGATTATATGAAACATTGCATACATGTACCAAAATTTAGATGAAAAACCTGGTGTCAAGGAAGATAAAACTATTCATTTTTGCATCTTTTAAATTCTAACATTAAAGTTATATTTTTGTTCACAAACTACTTAATATATAACTAATGTCCATTACTGTTAAGAAAAGAGGAAAAGGATTTATGGAAGTGCATCACATGTTTGTCACGTGTTTCCTAATCCCAAATATCTATGTTTTTGTATTAAATATCATGTATGTATCAACGAAAATAAAATATTGTTTAAACAAACGTTATACGAAACAATGGTTATAATGATGTACTTAGTATATGTGATATTTAAACTAAATTTGGGTATCATTTTTATAAAGTTGCTGAACTTTTATTATCTTTGCATTTATAATTATTGTATAGTAGCGAAAGGATATGCGTATATGTTTAAGCTTTTATTGAATTCGTATCGCCTTTATTGTGTTTAAAACAATCTTATCACAAGTGATGCTTATCTGAAGAGATATAGAGTTGCTTTTTTATTTTTCTCTCTGTCTTAAGCAAAAGAAGTATTAAAGAGCGCATAGTAGTTATCAAAATGTTTTATTGAGAACATAAACATTGGAAATTATGACACTTGGTTGCTTTATTTGAAAGAAATATGTTTTGATCTTTCGTGGTTTAAAAACATGAAATGTTGTAGTTTCGTTTAAGTGGTTCATAATAAAACATCAACAAACAACAGTGTCGCAAAAATGAGAGGAAACAAATCATATTTACTAAAAACTTGTAAAAACTGTTAGAAAAGTATAGCAGAATATTGACAATTCATGAGCATCTAAAGTAAGAAAATGGCAAAAATAAAATAATATGAAAAATTCAAAGACACAGGAATAAATTTATTAAGATAGTCACATAGCAGATAATTTCCTTTTTAAAAATAATATTACAGGAAATATATACATCAACTGCATTTTGTCAATTCTAACGTAATCCGCTTCACTTAGTGTACCGTTTGACTTATTCTAGTAACTGTAATCCTTTAGTATTGTTAAAATTGAAGGAAACGTCAAGTAATTTGTAAAACAAATATCTGAGAAAGATATATTATTCATGTTATTAAAAAACATGTACTGAATCTATATTATATATAGACTTTGATTTTCTTTAACTCAACATTAATAGGATTTGTTTTACAAATATAAATTAAATACCAAGTCCGAAAGGGGCGCGAGCTTTTTCTAGATTTAGTTTGAAGCTTTCAAATCTTCGCAAAATTTAATATATATTCAGTTTTAAATACTGAAGGCGATTCCTCATAGTTACTTAAATCATTTAAGGAACATTAACGTGAACAAATTTGCGCATAGGAAACTTTAAAACTTTAATTTTGTTCCAAAAAACCCGCTAATTTTTTTCCAATGCATATCGTTATTTCTTAT
The DNA here is from genome assembly GCA_032359645.1 of Pododesmus macrochisma. Classification (NCBI taxonomy): domain Eukaryota; kingdom Metazoa; phylum Mollusca; class Bivalvia; order Pectinida; family Anomiidae; genus Pododesmus; species Pododesmus macrochisma. The sequence continues at coordinate 4,978 of JAUMGZ010182739.1, read as the reverse complement.
AAACTAAATTAAAAATGCAAGTCTTTCTGCACGAACCAAATTAAAAAGATGCTTTAAACGCTGTTAAATATTAGCATATCAAATGCATACGTATATGTTTGCATTGAGATCAAATCCGTTCGAAATTTTCTAATTAAGAAACTTAGCGAACGTGCAAAAGAAGACGTACAGAGTCGCGTGTTTCATTAGTAAAATATTGACAGTTCATGTCCAACGTAAGAAGCGATAGAACGGACGACTGTGTTAGCTGTGGGTGGATATATTAACATCGTTAATAGTGTCCTATACGTCTAAATCAATGCACTCAGTAAATAAGGGGGATTTCATATTGAATGAGTATTGTGTTTTTCAACGACCACTTGATGCCATGAAGATTATGTATATACAACCGTTCGTGGACTGAAGGGGATAACTTATACTAAATAAACGTATGTCAACATGCGGTAGGTCATATTGCGTCAGGCTATAAATTGACGAATTACAAATCAATATATAGAAATTTATTGTGAGCTCAAAGTAGTGTACAATTTTAATTTGGTGTATGTGTTCAATTAAAACAGAGAACACTCTTAAATTTCGTTTATAAGGAAACATATTCAAAAGACTCCTGATTAAACATCCGGATTAGATTAAAGAATATTGCTATTTAATATGGACTTTTCTCACAAGATGAGAGACTTTTGATGAGCAATAATTCATACGTTCCTCTTATTTTCAAGTGCAGTAAAGAAAGTGACATAAACTGTCAACCACAACACTGAGCAAATAACAGACAGATAATCAGACAAGACTTGTTGATAAATTATACCTAATCACCTTTATCACCTATAATTTAACTTAAAACTAAAAGAATATGCTTTGCGGAGTAGTTTTTTTTTAAAACATGGATGAATGAAGTTGATTTTATGACATCAGTGAATTATTACTCTGCATCTATAAAATATAATTTCTAAAAATTCATAAACGAAAGTAAAGACGAAATGTTTTTAAAAGCTACCAGAACTATTTTGGGGGTTTTTTTCTTCAAAAATTGGAATGTCGGTGTGGTTTTTAAGTTAACAGTTTAATGTGTATTTTTCAGTCATTAATATAATTTTCATCAAAATTAATTTCTCTTTGCCGGGTTTCAGCGTTACATAATTTTATGCAACACCCGGATTCTAGCGATAAAACTCTATCCAATATAAATGTGTTTGCATTTGTTATCGCTGTCGTTACACGTCGTTCATTATGCGTTTGACTTCAGCTTTCAAGTTGATGTCATCTAAAACATTCACACTTTGAGAGCTTTCCGTTTAGTGATCAAGATATTTCGAAAAAAAATTATTATTAACTACCTCTGGCTATCAAAAAGGGGAAACAATTACATTTCAAACAATACAGTTAATTAGCCATAAAAAGCGAAAAACTATAACATATTTAAAGATAAAATACGCACTTTTATCCCCGTCAATCATGATTGCGTTCAATAAGATTCACGTGATAAATGATTGATTTCATCACCACGATGCGGGATTCATCTGTCCTGTCGCTTTTTCTATTTTCAAACGATTTTATTTTATATCTTTACGTTTCATGTTTGATATCGTTCCCCTCACCTACACTAATTCATTGTTTACGTTGTCGATTTCTTGGCGAGTTGATGTTAATTTCAAAGTGTTTTGTGGTTTTCCATTGCAGGTATTCCACACCTGAACTCGCCTGGTGATTCAAATCACTCCAGTGACGTTTCGACGACAGAACACCATTCATCTTTGCACAATGACAGTACAGTTGTGAAATCCGAAATAAACAGCTCGGAAGAATGTGACAAACTTAGTGACATTGACGACACAGAGGACTCGCAGGGGTCTCACCACAATAATGGCGATAGTCAAAAGAAGCGAAAAAGGAGGGTTTTATTCTCAAAGGCGCAAACATATGAATTAGAGCGGAGATTCCGTCAACAGCGATATCTGTCAGCACCGGAGAGGGAACATTTAGCAAGTATCATCAGACTGACTCCTGTACAAGTGAAAATATGGTTTCAAAATCATAGATATAAGTTGAAAAGAGCTCGACAAGAAAAGGGACTTGGTGAAATGCACCCGCTTCCCTCACCACGTAGGGTCGCGGTGCCCGTTTTGGTCAGAAATGGAAAACCTTGTCAACCAATGAACTCACTAGTTAAAACACAAGAACCGTTACAAATGCAATCGAACATGAACTCGCCCGTAAACATGAACGGTGGTATTCCTAACATGAATATGAACATGAACGGTATGGGTTCTTTATCAGGAATGAGTAACTCAATGTCCGCAATGAACTCGTCCCTCCCGACATCCATGAACAATATGAACATGAGCTGTTCGTACAATTCTATGGGATCTATGAACGCAATGAACTTGAACATGAACATGAACAATATGAATGTATTACCTAGTTACAGTCATCCATTAATGCAGACGCAAACGAGGTGGTGGTAACACAAAATTACGGAATAGTAAAATAAAACAGTTTAAATTCGTTGTACTTTAATCAAAAGGACGCGACTTAAGTGCTATAATGAAGTGTATTTAAGCCTTCAATCTTTTGCTTTAAAACAGATGTTTTTGTATTATTTATTTTAGAATATGTACACTTAAAGAGTGTTTTCAATCACCCATTCCAGTTGTTACGTCCATTCCATAAAATATATTCCATACCTCATGAAATCGTTTCTCGTGCCATAACATGTTATATCTATATGTATTCGAAAACTTAAAATTGAATATGATGCAGCTACAAATTGCAATAAAAACGTATAAATACAATTATAATATTTATTAGAATAACATTTTCATTTACTGAAATTTTTAAATGAAATTTAAAAAAGATTGTTTAAATATTTAAAAAAAAATCCGGTATTTCTTTTTCATTTCAAAGGTTTAGCAAAAATCCTGAATCTATTTTTATAACTCTGAGTTTTGTCTATTCTAAATTGAATAAATTTGAACAAAATATTGAAAGCTATAATATGGTTTATTAAAACGTTGATATCTTTCGACATTTCATTGAATGTATTTTCTCGACATAGATAAAGTTATGTTTTACCAATTGATGTTTGAAATATAAATTTTTATTAAGATAGCTAGAAAACCTTAGATTTTTACCGTCCAATCTATATGACCAAAGAGAAAGGCCATAGCGTACGTGAGATGCTGCATTTTTTTTTCAAACATTTTATTCTCATATTGAAATCCAGAACAGCTGATTTACGTAAAACTTCCTTATTATAAAAAACAACATTTTATTTTCTGTGGTCCCTTTGTATTTATAGGTTTTGCAGGTGCTCTTTATCTTGCATTTAACTTATTTTAACGGTTTATGCATGCTATATTTACTTTGCATTATTTATGTTTGTTTCAAAACGAGAGAAATTAAAATGTTTTTTTATTATGAACACAATATTTTTCTTCAAAAGAAAAATATAAAAAGAAATTAGAAATGAATCATTGTTTTATTGTTTGTCCTTCAGTTCTGGCGGTAGTGAAGTTGAAATAACCATGCATGTTACCTCCTAAATCTCATGAACATTCAATGAACACATTTAAAGTTGACATATTACTCTTAAGGATGACCACTACTCACATTTCAATATTTACCATGTATTGCGTAACTCCTCTGGCATTTTCCTATATAATACATTAGATTTGTTTGCCCATTGACCCCTATATTTCTGATCGTATTCTTATAAATATACATCTTGTATATTCATATACCAACATTTTTTTAAAAACAAATTGTAAAACTCTTTCCCCATTATTTCTGGCCCTTAAAAAAACTATGTTTTCCATATATTACTTATGCAAAATCAAGATGAGTTCTTTCTCCGCCAAAATTTAAAATGCTTATATCTCAATAACAAGATCATTGACCTATCTTTATTTTTGCATAATTCGAAAGCATTTATGTCAATTGACTTATTTTATGAAAATTAGCCAATCTGTAATACTTTCATACCCAGTAGCGGTCACCCTTAATGGTGTTTTTACCTCTCAATTCTCGACGACTTTTGTTGTTGACAATGCCCAAAATGACCATGTTACCTCAAATTTCTCACTTACATTATAATGATGACATATGAAGTTGACTTTGTTACCACTTATTTCTCACTTACATTATAATGGCAACATTTGATATTGACATTGTTACCACTTATTTCCCACTTACATTATAATGGCAACATTTGAAGTTGACATTGTTACCACTTATTTCTCACTTACATTATAATGGCAACATATGAAGTTGACATTGTTACCTCTTATTTCTCACTTACATTATAATGATGACATTTGATATTGACATTGTTACCACTTATTTCTCACTTACATTATAATGGCAACATATGAAGTTGACATTGTTACCACTTATTTCTCACTTACATTATAATGGCGACATTTGATATTGACATTGTTACCACTTATTTCTCACTTACATTATAATGATGACATATGAAGTTGACATTGTTACCTCTTATTTCTCACTTACATTATAATGGCGACATTTGATATTGACATTGTTACCACTTATTTCCCACTTACATAATAATGGCGACATTTGAGGTTGACATTGTTACCTCTTATTTCTCACTTCCATTATAATGATGACATTTGATATTGACATTGTTACCTCTTATTTCTCACTTACATTATAATGATGACATATGAAGTTGACATTGTTACCACTTATTTCTCACTTACATTATAATGGCGACATTTGAGGTTGACATTGTTACCTCTTATTTCTCACTTACATTATAATGACGACATTTGAAGTTGACATTGTTACCACTTATTTCCCACTTACATTATAATGGCGACATTTGATATTGACATTGTTACCTCTTATTTCTCACTTACATTATAATGGCGACATTTGAAGTTGACATTGTTACCTCTTATTTCTCACTTACATTATAATGACGACATTTGAAGTTGACATTGTTACCACTTATTTC
>JAUMGZ010182728.1:0-10953 GCA_032359645.1 Pododesmus macrochisma | reverse complement strand
TTATTATTGTACCCTTATACACTAATGACACTGACTATACTTTATTATTGTACCCTTATACACTAATGACACTGACTATACTTTATTCTTAGTTTTCAAACTATAACTAATTACTTAGAAAATTCTAATTTTTCTAGTATCATTAACCCCGTTTAAAGTTTTAAAGTCACTGCTTTATCACTAAACTATATATCAAAAATTTGAGACACCCTTTTCTAGATCTGTCTATTTTGAATACCCTGCCAATTTTCAAAGAGATCTGACCATAAATAAAGGAGAAACTGGAGATGAAAATAGACACATAATTGACATTTTGGAAGTGGAGAAAATAGCAATTTTGTGTAAATGTTGACAAATTTCTAGGCAGACCAGAACATTAAGAATTTTACAGTCATGTATGCATGCATGCTCACAGTTTTATCTCTCACGTTGGCATTGATAAGCATATGGCTATGTTTAAATTTCAAATAAGTTACATAAATATGTTAATAACTTCATCAGGCTTGAATATATATGAAATATTGTAGCAATATATATTAAAAGTTATTAAATAAACATAAACTTAGGGTATGTGAAAAAGTGAAAATCATGAATGTGAAAAAAATTTACGTCTCAAGTATCCTTTAAGATATCAATAAATATTCAATATCTAATATCCAAATAGTGACAATTAAAAGCCTACTCGCATTCAACACCAGATTTCTTAAACATTTTTATAACATACAGGAGAATTCACTGATCTATGATGTAAATTTTCATAAAAAAAATTGTGACAAAGTGAAATCTTCAAAGAAACACTTTATATCCATTAAAACCTTTCACTTCATTCTCTGACATTTACGAGTAATACCGTTTAAAATATTAGTCAGCGATTTGCCATCAATATGGGCGATATGTTCTTGAATTAATCACTAGAGATTGAAATTGCACGGCTGCACTAAGTGACAAATTATTTTAAATGTAATAATTTTTAGGCCTTTTGGTGTTAACATTATCAAAGTGTCAAGGTACACCTATTTTCTGAAAATGAATGACGTATTACTAAATACTTCTTGACAAATATATGTACAGTTTTTAGAATATTTGAAATATCAAGGGTAAACCAAATTATCACAATAATCACATTAAACCTTGCATAACACACACAAAATGTTAATAACACAGTTATTTTAACCAAGCTTCGAATTCTTCAACACATATATAAGACAACACCTTTCAGTGCACAGTTGTTATGTGATATCAGTTTGGATTTCAACTGTAAGACGACAAATTTTTCCATCTTATGTCATAAAAATAAATGTTAAATATCTTGGGGAAACCAAATTTCCAGACAAATATCTCATCATTATAGGTGACTTACAGCTGTTTTGTGTTCAAAATATATATACACAGCATGACTGTCAGAGAATCAATTTCAATGAAATTTACAGATCAATAAATGTAAAACTGTTCAAAGAAGTCTGCATGTAACAATGTCATTACATGTACATAGATCAGACACAGGTCAAAGTCACCAGAGTTTTAATACACACACAACATACAACTGTATAGAAAACACATCTATCATGATTTAAAGACATGTAACTTGTCTAGAGGTATTACAGTCCCACATGTTTACATGGTTATGTCTGGCATATAAGTTTAAGGTAGTATAAGTGTGAGGGTTTGACAGGAAGTAGAGTATACTCTGCTTTAAAACTCATTATGGAATACTTAGACAGTTAAATTGTGTTAATTTACTAATAAGATAATTAGAGTAATCTATTCCAACAAAAAGTACCAAAAAAACATTATAGCAGAGAGACTACATTTTGTTGCGGCGAACATTGATGTTGTGATGCGGTTTTGACGTACATAAAATGTGACGTTTTGCGTTGCTAGGCTATTTCAAAGTTTTGAGCTAATGTTAAATATCATTAATTTTAATTTCCTTGGTCATGTATTCTTTAAATGTTTTTAAGGTTTTTGGGGCATAAAGGAGAAAGACACCTTGCATGAATATTTGTTCAAAAATTGTGAAAAAAGTAGTTCATTAACCCATCATTTTTATTTGTTAATTTTTTAAGTCTCTGTCTTGGTGACAAATATGGAATCAAGTTTGATTTTGAAACAAATTCTATAAGTCGATACATAAGAAAATCATTAAAACATTTTGGCATATTTTGTTGGTATCTAAGGAATTCTATCACATTAATAGTCTGCAATAACAGCAAAAAATAGAAAAAAACTAGCTTGATCTAAAATTGATATTGTATGAATATTGATTGATTTAAACTAAAAACTTTCTTTCTGGTATGCATAATAAGAGATGTGAGCACATAATTGGTTCTTTGTGAAAAAATTCAGAAAAATTCTTATTTCAGCTACTTTCAAATGCACTACTTTGGAGTTGCTCTAGAAGAAAACAAGAGGCCCATTGGACCTTAATGTCTATTTGGTTTAAATAGGCCTATTATATCATTGTCATTTGAAAATTTTTGCCTTGAACAAAGTTGGTACTTTAAACCAAAGCATTAAGTACTAGGCCTTCTAGTTTACAAGAAGATTTTTTCAAATTTTCCCCATTTGGGCCCTAAAGTGATCCTCCTTGGGTACTAAGCACCATCATTTGAACAAATCTGAATCCCCTAATCCCCTAAGAATGACATCTACCAAGTTTCTTTGAAATTGGTCCAGTGGTGATGGACAAGAAGTCAAAAATGTGAAAAGTATCATATTTGCAATTAATATATATATATAGTATTGAACTTTGACCTCAAAATGCATGACCTTTTTTTACCCCAGGGTCACGCCTTGAAAAAATTTGGTTCTCCATGCCCTAAAATTACTACAAACCAAAGCATAAGGCTCTATAGGTCATCTACTTTATTAGGAGAAGATTTTTGATATTTTGTCAAATTTTACCTATTACGGCCCCTAAAGTGGTGCCCCGGGGGACTGAGCCCAATCATAAGAACAAATCTAAACTCCCTTACCCTAGGGATGACTTCGTCCAAATTGGGATGAAATTGGTCCAGTTGTTTTGGACAATAAGTGGAAAATATGAAAAGTTTTAACATGTTTGCTATATATATATATAGTGTTGAACTTTGACCCAAAAACGTGTAACCTATTTTTGACCCCAGGGTCACGCCTTGAACAAACTTGGTTCTCCATAACCTAAAGTTACAACATAAAGCATTAGGCTCTAGGCCTTCTAGTTTATTAGAAGAAGATGTTTGTCAAATTTCCCCCCTTTTGGACCCTAAAGTGGCGCCCCATCATTTGAATAAATCTGAACCGCCTTCCCAAAGGGATGACAAATACCAAGTTTGGATGAAATTGATCAAGTAATATTAAAGAAGAAGTAAAAAATGTGAAAAGTTAACATATGAGCTAGTGTTGAATTTTAACCCAAAAAAAGCGTAACCTATTTTTGACCCCAGGGTCACGCCTTGAACAAACTTGGTTCTCCATGCCCTTAAGTTGCTACATACCAGAGCATTAAGCTCTAGGCCTTCTAGTTCATTAGAAGATTTTTCAAGTTTTGTCAAATTTCCCCCCTAGGGGCCCGAGCCCCTTCATTTGAACAAATCATCACACCCTTCCCCTAGGGATACTTCCTACCAAGTTTGGATGAAATTGGTCCAGGGATTTTGGAGAAGTCGAAAATGTGAAAAGTTTACGATGGACAGACAACAAACAGGATTTGTATGAGAAAAGTCCACTTTGGACCTTTGGTCCAGATGGACTAAATAGGGATGGATGTTAAGATCCAATGGGCCTCTTGTTCATTGTAATAAACATCAATAAATATTTTTTCAACTCTCTGTTGTGTCTCTGCACTAGCACATTTTTCTTGAACAAAACAACAACAAAGACTTATCTTTTAACTTTTTGTTCATTTAATATGTTTGCACTATTAATTCTGTATCATATTTAACAACATAAACAATTTTCCCCTTTCTCTTAATGTGTATCTGTACTAGTACATACAACATAACAATTACAATCACATAAATCTTCTTTAACTTTCTGTCTTGCCTGCACTAGATTACAAGTAGTGCATATTGTAATGATCAAAACAACTGTTGTTACAACAAAGATTTATCTTAAACATTTTGTTTGTATGTTGCACTATTTAATTTTGTATCATATATTAATTTAAAAACAACTTTAACAATCTTTCCATTTCTCTTTATTGAGACTCTGCACTAGTCTATATCATATAAAACAGCAATAAAGAAATATCTTAAACTTTCTGATGAATGTCTATTTGTCTTTATCATATAAAACATGACATAATTATATTCAACATTCTGTCGGGTATCTATTCTTGTCTATCCTATAAAACAACAACATAAATAATCTTCAACTTTCTTTCTGTCTGCACTGTCCAACTCTTGTTAGATATTTCATATGAAGAATAAAAATTTAATGTTTGAGGCAGATTTTGGAAACATTTGTCTTTATACCAACAATGTTTTTGTAACCATGGCATTGCCCAGAAACACTTGAACTATTTGTCCATGTAAACTGTGACAGTTCCTTGAAGCACTTGTCGAAACTTCAAAGTTAACGAATAGTTCCAGGAAAAATCAAACCTGTTTCTGGGAAACTTGTGCACTGTCGTCAACCATGTTGTATGGAACTTCCAGGGAACATTTGTCTCTCTTTCCTAAGTTAATACCCCACTTCCTGGGGACGTTTGTTTATTAACCTAAGTTAATGGTAGTATTTCCTGAAAGTTTGTTTCCCAAGTCAACTGACAAAGGGCAGTTATCCCCCTTGATCTGACATGAGTTTTAGATGTATATCATATTTCCATGATTTTTGGTATTTGTACATCAATAACTTTACATTCACAGTTTGTGTCACCGTATTGACATTGAAAGTTTGCTTTTGGTCTCTTTTTTTGCTGATGTTTGAGCTTTCTTTTTCTCTTCGTCAACTGAAAAACATTTCCAAAGTCTGAGAGTTTCATCTGCTCCTGCCGAAACCACAGTTGAACCATCAGGTGACATTGCCATATGAAGAACTCGGGCTGTGTGACCTACAAAACAATCATACAAATAATCTTTCACTTTTTTTTTAAAAATGGAAATGAAATGCTGATCTGATCATTTTCAAGAAAATAGCAATGAAATTGAATGTAGCCTTCAGTAATACTGATTAAAAAATTTACACTTTCTCAAGATTATATGATCAGTCTGTTGAAATGTCACCTGAGTTAATATCAGCCTCATTAGAGTTGGATCATTTATGCTAATATTTACCTGTTAACTCTGCTACTTTCGTCATTCCAGGATATTTCCAAATAGTAAGCTGATTATGAGCAAACCCATGACTGGATATCAACTCTTTATAATTCTTAGACCACAGAAGAGCACAGACCTAAAATACACCCATTAAGCATGTTAACTTACATCAATCAAATCATGATTGTGTGAACTATATCATGACTATTGCACACATAAAATATTTGGGTAAATCCATTACTAGACTTCCCAAAGGAGGCTCACTAAACAAGCAAATCAAGCAAATTTCAGAAATTTATCATGTCATTATGTATAATTTCATTGAAATCAGACAATTTTCATAATCTCATTAATATGTGTAAATATGCATTCATTGCATTGGCTATTGAATTAGGCCTTAGTCTTGTTGTAAGTATTTGCATGCCAAATTTGGCTGAAATTGTACCATATTTAAGGCAGTTACAACACAAGACAGCAAGACATATGAGATGGACACATTAAAATTAATATTTTCTTAGAAAAGCGGGGACAGAAATACTGTATTTTTTATTTATATACCTGTTATAATACTGCAAACAAGACTTATGTCATTGGCTTGATGACAATTAACTCCAATGTAGTATGGTATTGTGAGTAGTACTTACCTGTGATTTTGTGTCTACACTCTGTATACAACTCCCTGTATTACAGTTCCAGAATCGTATGTGTCTATCAGCAGTCCCACCACCACTGGCTAACACACTGGGTTGCCATGGGCACCATGCCAACGCCTAAATTAAATTAAATGTCAGCTGTGTTAATTCAAATAATGTATGTCAAGTAAGTGTTTATTAATTCTGCTCATCTGTAGAACTAGGTCACAGTGACCTAATTCTAGTGCATGACACCTCATTCTAGTGAACAACACCTTGCCATCTAGACATTAATGCTTCAGACAACTTTTTCAATCAATATTCTATAAAAGTAGATTAAAGGATCACAGTGACCCAATTCTAGTGCATGATATATAGAGGCTTGTTTGTACATATAAGTAGAGTACTCAATAAGTCATACTGCACCCTTTAGCCTAGCAAATTGCTATGGACAAAGAAAATTGAAAAGACAGATGGAGGGACAATACATTGGACCTCAACCATCCCAAATATCTTATATCAATCTCAGAACTATAAATATTTCTGACCTTTCTTTCCTGGGATTTCTGATGAACTATCACAGCCCTGCAGTAATGATGCCAAACATTAACTATATTTTTGCTTAAAATGTCATATAATGGATACCTTAACTGCAGCTTGGTGTTGTGAGAATGTGTACAGTGGTTGTTCCTCTGTGGAAGGGCCTGCCATCTGTGAAGGCCAAATATTTAGTAGATTATCATTGCCACCGCTGGCTAAATACTTCCCATCAGTCGACCATTTCAAGCCACACACTTCTTGTGTGTGTCCCTGTAACGTACCAACGTGATGGTCTGGTACACGAACATCATGATGATGTATTGTTCCACTCCTAGAGCCACTGAAAAGATTATAATATTTATATTAGATAGGTAACACGTTTATGGGTCAAAGTTCAATACTACTGGTAAAGCAAATATGGGGTTTTCTCACTTTCGACTTTTCCAAAACCAAGGGACCAATTCCAACCCAACTAAGTTGGAAAGATGAAATCCAGATCCTAGGGGAAACTTTAGAGATATAGATTTGTTGAAATGATGGGACAGGATCTCCAGAAGGTATCACTAGGGGCCATAATGTGAGAAATTTGTCAAAATTGTTAATCTTAAGCTTCTAATTTATAAATCAAATAATACAAGTTAAATAAAAGGACTGTTTCACCAGATAGGCCTCCTGTTTTTTGGCCAAATTCTGTCTGATGACTTAATGAAATTAGATTACTTCTTTTGAAGAATTACATATGACATGAACCATGTAATATGCAGCTCTTTTTTTTTTCTTGCGAAGTATGTATGAGTTTCAAATAAATGAGATGCAGCTATTCATGTTCTCATCTTGTATTAACCTTTGTATGACTTTCAGACATAAAGTAAGAAATGTAGTAACCAGTATTCGTGTTTTTGCCTGTTGAGTATGTGTGAGTTTCAGGTATAAAGTGAGAAATGTGTTTTACCTGCTGAAATGTGCGAGTTTCAGGTTATTGAAATGTGCAAATACCTACCTACCTATAAATAGTTATGTTCTTACCTGCTGAGTATGTATGAGTTCCAAGCAAGGGAGCCAACTCTTGATGCATGACCAGTCATATTTCTTAGTCTTTTACCAGCTGCAACATCCCACAACTAAAACAGGAATTAAGTCATTTTTTATTTGAACTGAAATATTATGTCAGTTATTTACTCTTCAGCAAATCAGTACACAGCTATAGTCCTATTTACACTCAATAGAGTATATATATATATATGTATACAACAGTTAAGTTCTTTTTTTTTTAACCGTTTCATTTAGTGATGTTCCAATTTTCGAGTGATTCAAAAAGCCCGCCATAAAATGGTTACGGTAATTCAATTTACAAACTCGTCTCATACAGGTAACTATAATATTACCTGAACCTCTCCAACACTGTTGCCAATAGCTAGATAATTGCCTTCTTTAATCCAAGCGACTGCTCCTATGTAATCATCTTGAGCATCTGTCTGCATCAGCTGATTTATTTGACCGGAGGAAGCATTCCATATATAGACACTTCCTCCCAGACAGACTGCTAGATGGTTGTTAACCGACCAATCAAGAAGGTTTAAATCTGAAACAAAATGAGAGTATACATATAGACACGTCCATCTTGACAGACTGCTAGGAGATTGCTTACTGACAAGTCCAGTAGGATTAAATCTGAAACACATTGACAGTATTTAAGCACCTATGAATGCCAACTGAAAGCATTTCAATACTTAAATTTATCATTTGCTATTCCAATGTAACAAACTAAACAGAAATATATGGGAAACTAAACGATAAGCAATGAGTGATGGCATTCATAGGCGATATGAATGCCAACTGAATTTGGCTGGGATATATAGTGGTATTGCCATGTGATGGTAAATATATAATATATAGACATACTGCTTGGTGGTTGTTAACAGATATATAATTTTATTGTATTTGAATTTGGTATTTAACATAAATATAAATCTTGGTGCCTGAAAACACAATTGGCAACGCCATGGACAATCCAGCACAATGTTTTTTTTTATAACTGTGTAAGCAGTAGGAGTTTTCACGTACAATAATCATCTAGTATGTCAGGGGCATCTAAGATCCTCTCTGGAACCTGAGCAATGTGCCGTGTTGTCTTTTTAGCTGTACTAGCAGGTGTCTTGCTGTAAACAACTCTCAAATGATTTTGAAATCCTGAAATGAAAAATGAAGGAAAAGATACATAATTGAACAAAACAGAATCTGTAAACTTTATCATCATTCCTTCTCCAATAGAGCATATAATTCAACTAAAGTAAAAAGCATGTTACTAAGTGTCTTCACTATAAATCATAACTTTTGTGAAGAAAAGTGGAGATTACTGCCTGAATTACATCAAAGTAATGGTGGTCAATAGTCTCAATACCTCTCCTTCGACTCAGGTGATCTAATTATAACAAGCTTAGAATATAAAATTGTTAACATCATTTCTGCCTTTATATAATGACTGTGTTAACGTTGTCCAAACAAGTGTCCAGAGAAATACGTTAAAAGTTCATATTTTGACTGTACATACACACCTGACCTGTTCACATTGCCATTTTAATAGTACAGATACATTTTTTGTTCATAGCAATAGGATCTCCTATCCCCCTACCCCCTTTGGCAATCTAATGATATATCTGTGTTGACCAGGTTCTTGTATATATTCTAGTTTCATTTTCCCCTTAGGGCCCTTTGAAAGCGGCCAATTTGTAGCCTAAGCTTGGTTTTGGCACATAGGCAAGGTCCTCTCACTCTTATTGTTGGTTTGGCTGCACTTTTAAATACTTAATTTTAGTGGATGTCTCAGTTTGCAGGTTAATTCTGGTGATAACTTTTTGATGTGACTATTGTTCATTTTTCAATGTCTTTATATTTCTGATGATCCTATTTTTTTCTTGTTTTTCACCTAACTATCTCATCCGAATTTGCTATTTGAAAAAATATATTATTTTATGCTGTTACCTGCTGGTGCTGACGGCGCTTTTGTTTGAAAAGACAGAAATTTGCCTGCATTTACATCAGCACCATTTAAATTTTCACCCATGACCTTCTGGAACTCTTTTTGAGAAGGGCTGAGGAGATCCGGGTCAGTTTCTGCTGCACCTTCACCCATTATCTTAAAATGTCCTAGATCATACTGTGAACATGAACGACTGGGTATGAAACGATCACCTCCAACCGGAGTCTTCTGGCCTTTTCCTGGTGTTTTTGATTTACCTGAAATAAAAAGATTTAAAATTGATATTATAGTTATAGTATACTCTTCTGTGAATGTATGTTATAAATGTGTGGGTCTGTGTCCATGTTCATTGTTTGGTTCTGCTTACAGATGCTTTATAAGTTTTATGGTGTCTCCACTTTGTATTGATAACAGTTTTGCTCTATAGAGTAAACACATACTAATTAGGTTTCATATTCATGATATTACTATAGGTCTATATATATGCCCATTTGGCCAAAGAAAATAGATGTTTTTACCCTAACATGTGTACCCTCAAAATATAATTAGGGTCGGTACATATATATGGTAGGCAATTTTTTTATGGAGCAAGGATTACAACTTTATCTATGCTTGTCTAAAACTTATCATAAAACCTTAGCTTAGACAAGTTAGGGGAAACACAGAATGTGGTTTGGCCTTAGGCCTTAAAAAATTGATGTCTGTTTTGGGTTGCAATTTCCAAACGGAGTATGGTTGGTAGATAGGAATTATTATTATCTTATTTCATTATTTTAATATACAGTATTTCTATTGTGTTAGGAGGTGTCCATTGCATCTACTATACATGCTGTATGTTGTATGTATCCATGGCATTGTTCACAATGATGTTTCAGCTATTTCTGTTTGAATGTACATGTTATTGTAGTTTATAAAATATTGATCAAGTACCTTTGATTTTTTTATAATATTGTCAGGCAACCAAGTTGCGGTATCAGTAATGACTGGAAAGGTTTGATAAAATATTGTTGAGTACTAAGTAGGGTAGCCTGGTAGGTAGGGAACCCAAAACATGAATATATTTTGTTTGGCCTTAAATAATTAGGTTTCAACCACCAAACAGACCAGAAAAAAATGTTTTTTATATGGAGGTGGTTTTTATATACAGGTAAAGATAAGTGTAATTAAATACCAAGGGACATGCTTTTATGGTCTCTTTATAGAGGTGGTCGTTAGGACAGGTTGCACTGTACATGTATTATTATGTTTATCAAGTATACACAGACTCACATCATGAGGACAATAGAGTATACACAAGCTCATTGGGTTTAAATCAGTTTACTCACCGCCAGAGTTTGGTGTTTTACTTCCAGAACTAGTGGAAGGTGTCTGTGGGTTGTTTACAGAACGCATGACGTTCTTCATTGGTGTCTTACTGGAGGTACAGCTGGCATTAAGTGAACCATTAATGGACACATTATTATCAGGTTGTGTATTGTCGCTGTGCCAACGCATCGCTGGCCCTTTACTTATGGGAGCATCCATCCTTAGAAGTCCATTCAATTCATTTTCAAAGTTGAAATGG
>JAUMGZ010182717.1:0-13870 GCA_032359645.1 Pododesmus macrochisma | reverse complement strand
TTCGTGTATCTTTCAAGCTAAAACAGTAATGATTAAATGACACCTTAATTAAAATACGCATGCGCACGTAGGACAGATAAGACAGACAGGAAGAACAGTTTGTTTGATTGTTTCAATGGGGTTTAATTAACGTCCCTTTAACCCATGCTTATAGGTCATATCGAGACGGTGTCCGCAGACACATTGACACAATACTTCACTCGGTCACATTATACCGACACCGAGCCAACCAATCTTCCTCCTACCCAGTAATGCCGAGCACATAGCAGGGAGCGAGAAAATTATCTTATTTAAACGTCTTAGGTTTGACGCGACCCGGGCCCGGAATCGAACCAGTGCCTACCGGATCACAAGGCAAATACTTTACCTCTGAGCCACCGCGCCGGTCAGGAAGAACAGACATGCATTTTTATTTATACCAGCAAAACAAGTCAAACTACTTGAATCATTTCTCATAACCCCGTGGCCAGTGCTTTCTTTTGTATATCTTATATATTTTACATTTTGAATTTTGTTCCACAAAATTATTAGAATAAACAAAAGAGTTGTAGTGTTTTGATTTGTAAATGAGCAGACGATCGTTTTTGTACCACATTGATTCAACCTGATTTCTAGTTGTTACGGTTTTCAGAGTTCTGTAGCATTTTGAAGTATTTTAAGCAGACGATCGTTTCCTAATTAATTGTTGCACACTAGTGGTAACTCCTGACGACCAATTCCCATTTATTGCACAAATCTAAATACCCTTCCTTAAATGACACTTCCTGCAAAGTAAGGTTAATTAAATCCGAGGGAATAGTAATTACAGCGAGGTTAAAGTGTGGAAAAGTTAACACATTTGCTATGATAAACTTAACACGAGTAGAGAAGATCACCATTTATAGTCAGATATAATATATTGATATATGTATGGTTTGAAACCTCGAGTACGGAACTCGTGGTCTGAATCCACAAACGCACAGTGCCTCTGGTCCAAACGTTGCAAAATTGGCGACATCTTTGAGATGGTGCTAGTTCGAACGCATCGTATTCGAACCACTTGCTTACAGTTCGTTTTTTATATCGTGGTGAAAGGTAGTGTAGCGAAACGTGGCCTTGCGAAGATGGTTATATTTCTGAACTCGTAACACGAACTCAGTTGATCATGATTTATTTTGAAGTCTCTGTATGACCTAAACATGTGTTGAAAGTGACGTAAACCCCCAAAAATCAAACAAACAAACAATTATCCATCTCCTGATCCTTGGGTTAAAATCGTTTATGCATTGTGGGGGACAATGTCAATGCCCAATTGGTCTCTTGTTTATAATATTTTTTTGCTTGAACAGCAATTGAATGTGCTATCAAGTTAAATTAAACTTGTAACTTGTTAAATACTTTTACAGACACTTATCAGTATCGGACAAGCTGACGGTTGTATACCATTCTCATTGCTTCTGGAGGATGATGGGAAGGCTTTTCCAGAGAACGTCACAATAAATCCAATGACAGACGTTCTAACACTGCCATACTCCAGTGGTACTACGGGACTTCCGAAAGGCGTAGAACTGACGCATTCCAATTTAACTGCTAATATAGTACAATTTACAAGGTATTATAACCACTCGGTATGAGTAGACTTTGTGTTGGATATATTCGTATTTTCGTGTTGTCACGGTTTGGCTTTGCGCATTGTCGCGTTTTCGCTTGGCACGTTGTCGAATGTTTGCTTGGTTATAGATCAGAATGTCACTATCCCACTTTTTCTTAAGTTTACCGTCTTGTTATGCGCGTACACCCGGAAGGTATTATATAGTTTAGTAATCATCCTTTTTTGTATTATTGGGGTTTTACGTGGCTTCACAAAATATTTCATGATTTTGTTATGTAAATATATTCTATTGTTTTTAACCTACCCATAAGTAGAATTTGTCTCGTTAGCTCAGTGGTAAGATTCGTGATCCGGTAGGCGAGGGTTCGTTCCCATGTCGAGTCAAACCTATGACGTAAAACGAGTTAATCCTTTCGCCCTCTGCTATACACTCAGCATTTCTGATTAGGAGAAGGATTGGTTGGCTCGGTGTCAAGATAATGTGACCAAGTGAAGTATCATATCAATGTGAATTCAACATAATATTTTACTGACACAGCGCAATAAAGTCGGCATCAGTACGCATTGTCACAAGCAAACATAGTTTCAATATGACCTAAACATGAGTTGAAGGGACGTTAAACTTCATCAAAGCAAAACATGCATGCAATCAAGTAGAATTTGAATTTGAATGAAAAGTTAACGGATATTTTTTTATTTCAAGGGGACAAATGTGTTTGAATCCTGAGGAACATTGTTTGATGGGTTTCCTGCCATTTTACCATATTTATGGAATGGTTGTCATACAGTTTGGTGCCATATGCCTCGGGACGAAATTAGTGGTTATGCCGAAGTTTGAACCTGCGCTGTTTCTTTCAGCCATACAAAAGCACAAGGTATAGATACAACAATGTGTAATTTAGTTCAATTGTACTTTTATTCAGCATACAAAAAACGCCGTGTTGCCAACAGCGCGAGCATTGCGAAAAACCCCACTCACACAAATTAACATTCGAAACACCTCAGACGACATACGCATCCACCGAGGAGTTCCGAATGACAAATTAATTGGATGAAATGGCTCTTTCCCACATAGCACGTTATTGATCTGCGATAAGCCTATATCGAGATTACTCTCTGTGTTGGTCTTAAATGAATTCCGTCTCCTATATTTTGCAGTGGTTATTTTAGCTTATATAGAAAACACCATTACGTTATCGGAACGCCTAATATAATACAAACATCAGGGATTTACTGACAATACATATCACAAATACCGTCTCGATATGACCTAGACACGAGTTGAAGGGACGTTAAACCCCAATAAAACTTAAACAAACATATCGAAAATATATGTCATAATTAAAGAAACAAAATTGAGTGATTCTGTTTTTTTTCAACAAATTTTTTTCGGAATGTGACGAACTTTTCAGAACTCATATTTATACTATGTGACTAGAATGCCATGATTTGTCAGTCTCCAATCAGAGGCTCCCTTCCGGCCAGCCGGCGTGTGGCAGAAGTGAATTCTGTAGAAGTGAAAGTAGAGCCTCTGTTTAGAGATAGTGATTTTTGTATTACTTTTGGTTTTCTATTTGTGAAGGTAACGTACATGCACATGGTTCCTCCGACGGCTCTATTTTTAGCCAAGGACCCCTTAGTGGACAACTATGACGTCAGTAGTCTGAAGACCGTGGTCTGTGCAGCAGCCCCTTTTGGGGATTCCTTGACTGTGGAGGTCAAAGAGAAACTAGGAGTAGACGTACTTCAAGGTTCATATTGATTTTTTTTTCGTATTCTTAAAACCAAACGCGTGCTTTTGTACTGACCACGTCTAACACAGATGAGTGTGTTTCATTATAGACCAAGCAGTGTGTCGAACACTTATAAATGCGTTTCTATAATGTTTATATATAACCCTATTGGTTTCGCTTTCCACAGGCTCTCAGCTGTTTCCGTAAACTACTTCGAGTGTTGTAATTTACAGAAACAGCCGAGAGCGTGATAAAGACAAGACAATCTCATATTTTTTTACTTAAAGATTTCTGAATAAAATCTATTTTTGGCATTATGACATGATCTTATAACATATAAGATGTAGAACATTGGTCTAAATAAACCAACTGACCGCATAGAAGAGTTCCCATCGTTGTCTTACTAACCAGTACTGTATGTAGTAACATAAACGACAGTTTTGAAAAATCCTGACAATATTTGGAACATCAGTTACACATTGTAGCTAATATGTTAGCATTTCTTTTCAACGGATTCTATTGTCGCATGATAAATTAACACAGCATTTGCAAATGGTATAACCAATATATGAACCCAAAGATTTCAATTCAGCTTAAGTTATTGTTAACGTTAAGACAGTGCGGAATATTTGTTAAAACATGCATAATAAAATGTTGTTAACAAACAAGCAATCACAAAAAAAGTAATAAAAAAAAGAATACAAGCAACATGAACAATTTTGGTCAACGAATAAGGTATCTAATATTATACGAACAACTGGAACATGCTATATTCTTATATATTTTAGCGTACGGATTAACGGAGTGTAGTCCAATTACTCACTATGACAGAAGTCCAGGCAAGGGGGGCTCAATTGGATTACTAGTATCAAATACACAAGCAAAGGTAAATTTACTTATCTTCTTGTACACTAACGTTTAATTTACATTATTACAGGTTGATAACTTGATATTGTCACTTTAGAATAGTTTATGCCCATTGTCAGCGACCGTGTGTTTCACAGGGGATGTGATAAGTATAAAAATTGCTGTTATCACTTGGGAATTTTTATGTCCCTTGTCAATCACCGTAAGTTTTACATGGGGTGTGATAAGAAGACAAGTTGCTTTTATCACTTGGGTAATTTTTATGTCACTTGTCAGCCAACGTAAGTTTTACATGGGATGTGATAAGTAGACAGGTTGATGTTGTCGCCTAGATAATTCTTGATGGTCATTACCAGCCATCGTAGTTTGTCAAGGGGACTTGAGAAGTTGACAGCTTGGGTAAATTGTCTATTGTCAGCCATCGTAGGTTTCAAGGGGGTGTGGGAAGTTTACAGGTTGTGTAAATATTTTATGTCCATTGTCAGCCATCGTAGAATTTACAGGGATTTGATAACAGCGAACCATATCTGAATAATTCCTATGTAGTTAAGTATTATATATTGTGAAGACCACTCTGAAGGGAATTATTGATCAAGCAGACGATATCAACCTTATACTGACCAGTGATAACGAACATTGCCACCTTGTCACTATGATGTTTAGGGTTCATTCAGGTTTAAGATCGCCAGTCTTCGTAAAGCTCAAAGTTATGTCGTCTGCTTAAGTCTACGTCACTACAGTACAAGCAAAACATATTTACGGTTTTGATAAGACGCACCTATGAATTTTGTCATTGAAATGGATAAACTTTACGATAATATAAAGTTTAGTAGAGAAAATTCAATACAGAATCAAGTTTTTAAATTAAATTTATACATTTAAACTATTCCAAATGCAAATGAATGAATAAAAAAGTCCATCTACAAAATGAAATCAGTAATAACCTACTGTATGATTTTAATCGTGAACCGTTTAAATGTACAAATTGGTTTGATTCACAAATGAAAAAGAATTTACACATAGAAACTTTATAGTCCAATTCAATTTTAAAAACGTCCTTTACTTTAATTTCCCATTTTTATTTTGTCAAGGTCATCATAATCCTCTCAAAATTTATTCTGACCTTGTAATATATATAATATATATATATGCCCTATGGTGACCATTGGTAGCCCAACTTTCGAATTAGACCGTGCCTTTCTGGCAAGTTGCGTTCCCATATATATATATATATATATATATGATCCATGCTTTTTTTCCATTCATGACTATTATAGATTTTTATTTTCATGATGACGTTATCATTCATTGTTGTTTTTGTTTTCCTTGTCATCAGTTGGTCTATAAAATTAATTGAATATCGTATAGTAAACATCATTCAATATTCATGGACATATTTAATGACAAGCTAAGTTGGTTTTAATTTGCATCTCATCAAAAAGGGTAGATCAGGGTTATTGCAAGACACCACTGACTCCCCAATTAGAGTTTCTTAATGAGACCTACGCGTAAATCATTGCAGCAGGTCAAAAGCTCTTGTGTCACATGAGACGAATCATCATTACTCCTCTGACGTTGTCGTTGTTTCTAAACTTTTCACAAGTTCAACTTCAAACAAGAAAAGCTATATGGCTTTTCACGAAACCCACTGTGAAGGTTCTGGTGGCCTTTTCAGAATTATTGTTAATAACCATCAGATTTTTATAAAGCTTGCTAAAGCAGTCTTTTTTTCATAGCACACTTCGTTGACTGTCTTTGAAAATATTGTCACTTTGTTCCCAAGGCCATTGATTTTGTCATTACCAGGGGTTAAAGTTTAACATCAGTAACTATAGTCACATTTAGTAGCAATACATGTCATTGAGTGCATGTACACGCCAGTTGGGTCTCTTTGTTTGAATTACCATGTAATGCTCCATCATAAAGTAATGGTTTTAAAGTCTCATGACAAGCCGACATAATTAGTCCAGAATTATCAATCGATTTACCCAGAAATTATGCCGACTTTGTGTTTACAACGCAAATTGTCATGGTATTATGAAGACATTTCTTTTAATTGTACTTTACAAGAACCTGCACGGGCCATTTTCATGATGAATAGTTAGCACGTAAACATTGGGAATTTTTTTGCACAACTGATTGTCACCTGTTCAATGCAATCGTCTGACAAATTTCACACCTTGTTCCAAAAGAGCTATTAAGTGATGGTTAATTAAAGGAAACAAACAGACGCAAAACACAAACACGTTAAATAGCAGAAGTCAATTTATTGAACATAAGAGCGAGACAAATGCCGAATTTTAACGTCTTGGTATGTGGCGCCACCTGGATTCGAACCAGCGACCGCGGATTTTTCTCACCAGTGTACCGACACGAGGCGACGCGCTAGTATTGTAGTTTGATATTGACCGAAGAGAGTAACTTTGACACGTGAATAAACTCACTATGGGCTAAACCTACTTTGGGGTAGGTCAGGTATTCATTTTGTAATCAAATAACCTTACTGTGCGCCTCTCAATAAAAATTTTAAATGGACATTTCAAAAGCATTAGGACATATTGACGTCAACACTGGGTCACCAAAGGGTATTTTATTTTTGAAAGTACTATGTAACTCGTATGTGTTGTTAAACAAACCTACTAATAACAATCTAAAATCACACTAGTTGCAGGCAAATCTTGTGATTTTTATTCTTCAGTAAGTCAATTTTAACAACAGTTATTTATAAAAAGTTATGTGCAAAGAATAGACGCGTCAATTGTAAGTAGTTCTGAATATAAATCAATGTGTAGAATATGCCACTACAATATGTTACCTGACTATGTGTACAGTTATACTATGCATGCGGCGTTGATTCCCACCTGTTTTAGGGTTGGTATGACCTTATTAACCCAACCTATTGAACTCTCTTCGGTCAATATCAAACCACAATACATAAACATGGAAACGTTTCTGAAGTTATAATAGACCTAACTGTTAAAACAGGTATTTTGAATATCATAACATGAAAGAAATCTTATATATTGCATTTTAAAGTTTTTTAATAGAGGTTTGTGGTGTTTCAATTTTAGATAATAAATTTATTTTGGTTAATTTTTCTGTGTGCGTCCAATGTTTTCCTTTTGTTTGCCAATGTCCATGGACTTGCAGCTTTAGAATATCGTCTTGGTTTTTCGATTTACTATTTTTTATTATTTTCTTTGTTTTAAGAAAACCCAGCGATAAATAAAGATACATTTGAAATATGAATTCTGATTAAAAATATGTTAATCAGTGTAATTCAAAATCAGAGTTTTCGTGACGTGCTTGTTTTTGAATCTATACTCTTAGACAATTATCAGGTAAATTTGAAAAACCTGCTTGCTCTGAATGAGTAAATTTGTAATTGGTTTCTGCTTTTAAATTGTAATGACATTAATAGTTAATCCCGTAAAATTTGACTTTCAATCACTAAAGTACTTGTAAGGAGCTAAAATAAAATATCCGACTGTTGAAAAGCGTAAATAGGGTAACACGAAGAATTTTGAACAATGGAAAATTAGTGTTTGTACTGGTTTTATATAAAGATGCTGTCTTTTTTTTCAAACACTGATAGGTATGTGGCGGTTGTTTTTCGCTTTTTTGTGTTGTCGTACTCCGTATTGTCGGGGGCGCCAATACTACAACCCAGGAAAACAAAGGCAAGTTGTGTTGTACTCTCGCCCCCGAAGGTACGGCAACGTATACAATATGCGTGTTATCATTGAGAAAATTGAACAATTTAAAGCGCTATATTGTTTGGCTTGTTGTGATGTCAATTATCGCTACCATCAATGCGGAACAAGATACCTTTTTTTTTAAATTTTAGTAATATTGTCCGATAAAAGTAATGCTACTTAAAACATCATATAACTCAATAAATAAGACAGTCTACGAACTTTATTGACAACCCTCGTATACATGGTTAATGTTAATATGTTTCGAATTATGTAGTAAGAGCATTCTCTTTGTGTGCGGAAGCGCGAGGGTCCAGCTACCCGTTCCGTCACCCTTCAGACGTTCAAAATAAGTAATCTGCCGTTCTCTCGTATGCGCTTTGTATTTCTTGCATTGTTTACACCTTTTCCATATACGTCCTTGCTAACGAAGTAGCTACTGTTGGTCAAATAGACTTCTACGTTACGACATGCTCGTAAATGAATAGAATATTAATTTCGTAACTCATGGCAAACTGAAAACTGTAAAACATTTTTGTCTGAGGATTCAATCGTTGTTTGTACGTTCTTACCGTCATCCTTCGGGAATGTGGCTTGGGCTGTTACTGTTTGGGCGTTTCGCATTGAGCTTAAGGTATTGTTTTGAATCGATGGCTCGTCTACAAAAGAACAAGACAATTTTTGAAATACATCTTTAAACTTATTCAATGTTAAAAGTAATTTTTTAAGAAGAATTTAGAACAGTCACTGTATAACTTGAACTATAGACTTTAAGAATGGTATATAAAACTTATGGATATAACTTATGAAGATACAATCATGCTGCTAAAAATAACAGGTCACCAAACAGAAACTATTTCCATTAATCATATGATTACGGAAACAAATTAAGGAATAAATAATAGTGAATAGTATCATAAAAAGGAAAATAACCATACTCTTATTAACTGTTGGTGTCAGAATAGAATACTTTACAAATACAATGCTATACAATGTGTTTATCTGTTTGAATTGAACATTTCCTTTAAGATTTTTATTAAAACAATGTATATAATAAGAAAAAAATTGTTTTGTTCAATAAAGTGTTTATCAATCATGAAACATTTTTTTCATCTATTTATTTTTCCTTTGTATATATAATACATTTCCTGTATTTTAATGTAGTCCATTGTACATTTTTGGTATAAATGTTTTTTTGTAACGTCGAACATATTTTGGAGCATATACACTTCCTGGTCCGACTTGCTCGTAAATAAATCGACACGTAATTGGAACCTTTCGACAGCCTAATTCTTAGCTTTTTCGTCTGAATTTTCAATCTCTGTGTCTTCGATCTGTCCGTCATTTTTGTGAATTTGGCTTTGATTGTTAAATCGTTGTTTTAGATTTTTTTATGTATCGAGGTCTTGTCTATTCTAAATTCATTTTCCTCTCGAGTCCTAAATTGACGGTTGATTTGGAGCATGTTCAAGAGCGAGGTCTTTTCATCCATTTTGTTGGTTGGATGTCATTTGTAAATGCTTGTGTAGTCTCACTGTGCTAGTTAACTTTGATGGTGATTTTTCAAAAAAGCTATTGTTTGTTTGTCAATAACCTTTATTCTGTTGATCCTATTTATTCTTGTTATCAACAGTGTACAAGAGCTTTCTGTAGAGCTAGATGTACTGCTTAAATTAATGTTTTCTCTGAATAGGAACACGCAATTTTTTGAAATGATTTAACTGTGAAATACGTCAGTAGCACAGTGTTAACTTATTTCTTAGAATACATTTTAAACAGACTTTGTTTAACTTGTAATCGACTGTATTGTTCATGAGGGTTAAACCTATAAAAATAGAAGTGAAATGTGAAACGGAAATGTTGTCCTTTGTTTGTTTACGAAAAAAACGAGCCACTTTTTAAAATGAAATTATATTGACATCAGTGTTACAATTATTTGCTTTCTAAAATAGAACTTAAAGCAACCTCTGTAGTGTTTGTACTATCAACGTGACTTTTTGTGTACGGTATATTAAACTTACAAAACCACAATGCAATAATGATATTATTTTAATTGTTATATATCAATTATGAGAATTTTACAAATCAACGCTTTAGAATGAGTGTTCTTTATTAATTGAATACATTGCATTATCTTTAACTTTAACTCACTTTGTAAAAAAACTACATTTTCTGTTTTGTATCTTTAGTCCGTTGTACGTTCTTCCTATGTCAGGCTTAAAACTTACTATTATCGTCTGACGTTTCAGTCTTTGTTTCAACGATACGTCCTTCAACCTTTGAAAATGTTGTTAGGGTTAGATCGCATTCCAACAGTGTCCGTTTCAACAGAGAGCTTTCCATCGATCTGCATGTATCATCTTGCATTGTTGTTTTGTCTGAACAAGAAAAAAACACTTTTTAAAATGCAACTTGTCGTTGTCTTACTCATATTATCAATGTGAATTTTTGAGTTTGGTACATTTAACTGACAAAGTCACAATTAAATGTTGATTATTATTTTGATTTTTATGTATCAGTAATGTTAACTTTACAAAAGCAAACTTTAGACTGAAAATTATATATCTATTGAATATAAAGTGTACCATAATTTGATCAATTCTAAAATGTCTGCTTTGTGTACATTTTGTCGTTTGATTCCGCTCATACTGTTTTGTACTTTTTTGCATCAGCGTTTCGAGTAACGTCGAATGTACTTTTAATTAAAAATACAACCCGCATAGGATCAGGCTTAAAACCTTGATTGTCTGAAGCCTCAGTCTTTGTTTCTATGCTCTGTCCGTCATTATTTGTGAATTTGGCTTGGGTTGTTGGTTCGTCTTGTAACATTGTTGGAGAGTAAAGTTTAAACATTTATCTCGGTTGTTAATAAAACATATTTTGGCAAGAAAATTTTGTATTATTGTTGGGGAATGGTTTTTGTACATCATAACCAGCGTGATTTCCCCTCCCACCTTTGGCTGTGTAGCTTTGATTTACCGAAGTCTTGTCTATTTTAAAATAATTTTCCCTATAGCGTCCATTAATGACGGCTGCTTCGAATCTAGTTCTTGGGTATCATGAATGGGGTGTCTCATACAGAGAATTGGCTCTTTCCTCTTAAAAATATCATATTTATTGAGGCATGATTTAGATAGCATTTTTGAATTTTTAACATACTTTCGTAAATTCTACGATTCCTGTGTTGTATCTTTAGCCCGTTGTTTACCCCATATCAGGCTTAAAACTTACTTTTATCGTCTGAAAATTAAGTTTTTGTTTCAACTATATGACTTTCAACCTATGGGAATTTGGCTAGGGTTGCTAGATCGCCTTTCATCTTTGTCGGAGAGCTTCCAATAGAGTTGAATTTACAATCTTGAGTTGTTTATTTCGGTCAAATAGGAACAAGCGACTTTTGGACATTACTCTTTTAACTGTTACAATGCTACACGTTTTTCTTAAAGCATACTTTTAACAGTTGTCTGTACTATGTGTGTCCACAACTAGATTCATTGTGCATGTAAAACAGTAAATCGAAAAACCAAGACGATATTCTAAGTTAGTTGACAATCTAAGATATTCTAAAACGACAATACATTTTTAGCAAGATGTGATACCGGATGTTAATAAATTAAAAAAGACCAATAACAGAGATAATATCAATGAACCATATGATAATAAACATACATATAGACAACTTGTAGTGGATGCAAAAATATAAGGTGCACGGACAATGCCATTTAAGTTAATGTCTTTTCATTGCACACAAATTTTAAGCTTGTTTAAAACAAACACAATGAGCCAAAGCCCTTTTAAATTATAAAGTGTGACAATTTTTTCAAACAAAACTTTATAAATTTCCTGTTATATCTATGTTGCCGATTTGATAGTTTGTGAATTCATTAATCATAAAACTATTGAAAACAGTAATGTCTTTAAAGGATAGTGTATCGTAACATGTAAGGAAAATTAATGATATTTTTTATACTTTAGAGAATTTAATAACAATCCTTTACATTGAGTTATTCTAAATTCATTGAGTAATATTGTTCCTTTTTTCTCAAATATCACATTAAATATCAGTCGTTTTGAACAATTAATCATTTGCCACATTATTTAAAGTAAACCATCCCTTCTGTGACGTCATCATTCCTGAACCCGGTAATCGGTTTCTTTTTTTTAACGCAAGACGTATATCCGGATAAACAATGACCAGAAACGAGGTGGAAAGTTTTGTACAAAAAACTAAATTTTAACTTGTTGAGTGTTTGGATAAAGGTAGGAATACATGCTGGTCGTTGAATAATAACTTATCCGAGAGTGATAGGCCTACGAATCCCGGTTTGATACCAATGATAAGCCATCATCATGACATGATTATGTTCATACACGGACCGGCAGCCCCCTGTCGTTGATCGCTTGACAAGAGAATGTGCAGACAATCACTTGCGATGGTGATGAAGAATACGTATAGCGTTCAGGACGAAGAATAATTGAGCTTTGAGCCCTAGCAGATGACCTCAAAGCTTGTCAGTTTTGTGGCCACCCATTCAATTTGAAAAATTGTGTAGGAAAGAAAATGTTTGGATTGGCACACATTCTTACTGTGAGATGCAGTTGCACTGACTGTAAGCTTGTAAAATGATGTATCAACTGGAGAAAAACACTAAACAGACAAAAGAGGGATTACATGGGATGTCTTCACAACCTAACAGCAGGTATGTTTTATACCCTACTTTCGGTTTTATGTTTACATCATGTTTTAGCTATTTTGCTGTGTTTCTTTCTTAGATTTATTGAGATTATGCTTGTATTCAAAATTGTGATGTATTCTACCTATACATGTAGATATGTGTGTGACTGCAATGTATTATAAGAAATTTTCTTACATTATTAACTTAGGTGTGATAAAGTTGTGGAGAGTCATGATCACATGTGAATAGTGTGTTAACAGCATTGAACAAACCATGTTTAAATCGAAGGAATTTAAAATGCAGAGAGCTAGAAGTGGATGCATGTTTAGAAATTATGGCAGAGGAATCATGTAAAAAAAATATTGAGGAATAAGCTAGACTGTTAGATGTGACAGTGTAAGTATCTAACAACATATAAAAAAATATAAAGATGACAAATTATTTATTCCTATTTATTGAATTTTGTAGTATTTGATATGTAAAAATTGATATATGATTAGGGGTTGCTAGCGGGTTGCTAGCCTGTCACCTATGTAGTTGTGGGTTCCAGTCCAGGTGATACTCTAAGATAGGTCTTGAGAAAGAATCAGCTGAACTTGAGGACATCAACATCAGTCAGCATCAATTACCAAAGAGTACGTAGTTCATTGATTTTTTTACTTTGGAACTATGTATACAAGATAGCGTAAACATACCGTACTAGAATTTTGACTGTCAGTCATCTATTACACTGCCACAGTTAAGGATGAGAAGTGTGATTCTTGTAATACTCTCAAAACATATTGAATGCATTTCAGTAATTCCAATTTCACAAAAGTAACAAAATTAAACAGCCTTCAAAGTACTTTACATATATACATGTATATATATATATATATAATATGTTTCTTCATTTTCAGCACGAACTTCTGATATCATCCAGATTGCAGCTGTTTGTGGCAAGAAGCAACTGAGCACATGTATACACTTTCAACATCAATTAGTCTAAAGGCATTATCAGCTACAGGACTGACATGTTGGAAGCCAAATTATATACACGACAACACCAGAGGCTGGACTCAAAAGAGTTTATTAAATTTGTGAACAAGTTTACAGACCCAATTTTGATTGGACACAACATTCAAAATTTTGATGAACCTATTTTAATGAATCAATTGAATTTTGTTTGAATTGGTATCAACATTTAGCAAGTGTTTCGTGATTTATCTATTCTTTAAAACTGACTAAAAAGATCTGGAACAAAGCTGAAATTCAGAACTATAAGCAGGAAACCGTTCTTCTTGTAATTGATTTTGAGGCTCACAATGC
>JAUMGZ010182706.1:0-13870 GCA_032359645.1 Pododesmus macrochisma | reverse complement strand
CATGGCGGCCATCTTGGTTTTCCAATCGGCCTGAAAAACAACAACACTTGGTCAGGACCTCCTACTGAACATTTCCAATAAGTTTGAAGTCAATGGGTTCAGTGGTTCTTGAGAAGAAGTTTAAAATGTTCAATTGTTAACGGATGACGACGGACGAAGATAGATTCCAAAGGCTTAGGTGACCTAAAAAAACAACGTTAGAATGTCCAGTAGTATAATATATCAAAATAAAAACATAGCAAGAATGTCTAATAGTATTATATCTGATAAAAAATTGTTAGAATGTCTAATAGTATTATCTCAAGATAAAAACAATGTAATGTATAATTGTAATATATCAAGGTAATGTAAGAATGTGTAATAGTAATATATCAAAATAAAAACAACTTAAGAATATCTAATAGTAATTATCTAATAGGTATATCATTTGTAATATAAAGATAAAAACAATTTACAAATGACAAGTTTGACATAGTTAAGAAATCTTTGTATACAAAACACAAGAACTAAGAATACTTTACTTTACAGAACTTTTCTGAAGCTCTATGTCTTTTATACTCAACATTCATAATGTATGTATTCTTCGTGTAAATATGACAACATACATTTTTCACCTGCAGGAAGGGGAAGTTTGGTTTTTGTTGCTCCATCCTTTTTCAATTTTCCATACATATGCTACCCATGCATTTAATTCATGCTTTTTTATCACTACATGGCACATTACTATATCCAGGGGGGATAACTCTTGTCTGTTTTAAATATAAGTTTTTTAGCAAGTCCCCTCAATTAACATTTGATTGCACATAATTGAGAGTAATAATATTCAAAGGTCACAGTGATTTTATAAACTATAATTTACACTTGATCAAATATCTTTTATTATAATTACCTTTCTACTTAGAGCTTGAATCATTTATAGTTCCCATGCAATCTTCCCCATTATTTCTTAGTACCATCCACTATAAACCTTCATTTATATTGGTCTATACCAACATGGTTAATAGAAATGATACTTCTTAGTAGACTAACAAGGAGTACTGTTATGGTGGTCATGCCTCGATCATATTAAATGGCGTCGCTTGTTTTTGTCCTGGACAATACCAAAGTAGATTATAGGGACATAATTATAAATTTTAATGTCTAGTCCAAACCAATTTGGACTGCAGAGTTAACCACAGCTAAAACACTAATGAAAGCATACATCTCTTGATCCAGTATCTTCAAGAGTCAAAGGGTCCCTTCCAAACTACCTAAATTTAATCAAAATTAGGTCAACTAACTAGGGAACGTGTTTTCTGGTTAAAGTTCAAACCATTGACCAATCTTATTACTTTAACCCATTGACCCCTAAAGTCACATTTGGACTCTTCTAAAACAATGAATTGAACTGTCTACTGTTTAAATCCAGGGGTGAATGAGTTAATGAACACTTCAGTGTTTGTTTAAGCAAAATACCAGTTTTTACTTCCACATTAAAATGTCACAGCTACACTAGATTATCCTCCTGCTGTTCCCCTGAGTAGGCGGGGTTATTGATGGTGACCGAGCGGGTACCCTCCTGTGACCTGGCAATAGGTGGAGGAGAATACAGTTTACTGCCTGTGGCCTCTGTATATGATAACCTGTGACCCTGTTTGTGTCCCTCTCCCAGTGTGGTTCCATTGCCCTCTGGAGCTAACTGTTTAACGCTTTGCGATCTTCCATCCGTCTGCTCATCTCTCTGCCTCTGAAGAGTTTGTCGCAGTGTGCGTCTTTTCTAAAAGAACAAAAAAAAATTATGTTTATGTTCAATATTAAAATCAATTTTTGTAATTTTAAGAAATATATTTAAAAAAAAAACCTATAATTTGGAAAGTTTTACTAGGTAAACGTGGATTTATGCATGTTTTGAATTGCCTTACATTTTTTGTTCTGTTTTGTTCTTTTTTTATTCATATTTGTTTTTTTCACTGGTCAATAGTAGTTCTTTTAATTGCAACTCTCTCTGATTCAGGTGTCTATTTTCTTAATACATTTTGATATAATTATTTACAGTTAGACATTTTAATATAAACACATGTATAGTGGATGCAATATATGATGGTATTGTGACACTTGTTCTACAACATTTTACACAATGCACAACACAATATCTGTTGGTGAAATCTAGCTGTTACTAGTAACTGTTTCTCACCACATACTCTACATATTGGTTTCACTTTCAATATTGTAAGTAGAAGGGTAAGAAAATATATGCTTAACAAGAGGCCCATTTGGCCTGAACACTCATCTGGACGAAATAGGCCTATAGGAAAAATGTTGGCATTGGAATACTTTTGACTCCAGGGTCATGCCTTGAATGAACTAGGCATACAATCAAATTTACCTCTGTTGGCCTCACCTGTATCCCGGGGGTCAGAGACTTTATTTGTACAATCTTGAATCCCCTATACTTTAAGGACACTGCCTGCCTTTGGTTGAAATCTGCTCAATAGTTTCAGAGGATATGTCGTTTAAAGGCATACAGTTAAATTAACCCCTTTTGGCCCAAAACACCTGTCCCCTGTGAGGTCAGAGATTTCATTTGTACAATCCTGAATCCCCTTCCGCTAAGGATGCTTCCTGCCAAATTTGTTTGAAATCTGCCCAGTAATTTCAAAGGATATGTTGGTTAAAGACATACTGTCAGCTTTACTCTCTTTGCTTTATAGTATCCTCATTTGTTATACAAAGCATCTGTTGGTCACGCCAGTAAAAAAAGTGTGATCCTGTGTTGAATTTTGACGCTGTCTACAAATAATGCAAAAACATCCCCACTTTCTGTTTATTCTTATATGTAAAACTCTCCCAAAATGGCATATATAGCTTTAGACAATCTTCATGGATACACAGTTCCCTGTGCAAATAAACACTTGCTTTCAGTTTTTAATGGTCTGCGCCCTCTATGTTAGTAAAAAGGTCATGACCCCCACACCAGGTAACCGTCTGCATGTATTAACAATATCAAGATAACAAGGTAGACTGGTTCTCCCCCTCTGATTCGCTGAGAGCAGCCCTGATGGACAGAAGTGAACAAAAAGAAAGAACCAGTCAAGGAAATAAGGTAACACACTGCTCTACAAGAGAATCAAACAAAAGGATGATGTAGTTAAACCTGTAACATTGACAACAAATAATTCACCCTTTGCAAAACAAAATATCAAAATATAAGAAACTAAAATAAAAATAATATCTTACCAATACAACATTTATTTGAATAGAAACATCAATACATACAAAATTTAAAGGCACTTTATATCATCTACATTATACAATAACACAACACACTACATACAAATATAAATAATATTTATAAATACTGTTAAAATGTTCAAAGTTTGGAGAATTAGGTATTAATAGTTTATCTTTAAAATTATTTTGATATATAATTGTGTCAATATATTCTTGTTCAAATGAATGACCAGAAAACATAAAACAATTTTAACATGACCCAAAGTTAAATCCAGAAGTAAAAGAATTTAATCATCAGGTTATTTATAAAGAAATTCTGTAACAATATTTCTTATATATCCAAACATACCACAATTCTTTCTTGATATCCAAACATACAGTAAATATATTCATCTAAAACAAATAAGTTGAAAAAAAAATTCTAAAATAAATCAGATCATTAAACAAATATATATTAATAACAAAACGTAAAAAGTTGATGGTATGAAAAATGGGTGAATTGTAACAGAAAAGGTTAATTGTATTTCATATCAGGGGAATAAATTAATGCATTAAATAAATATATCAACAATGAAACTAAAATGTTGATGGCATGACAACATTAATGGGGGAAACATAACAAGAAAGATAAATTGTATTTCATACATGGGGAATCATTGGTATATAAATAAATGGGAAGATTATACTCTAACACATCATGTAGGTAAACATCATCTGGGTAAAATGAAGTATACACAAAATAAAAATAAAAATCTTGAAGATAAAACATACTGGTATTGTAAAATATCACAGAAACAAAATCAAATATCTAGATATAACATCAAATTTAAAACACAAAAACATGTACATGTAAATTGTAATAAATACTACATTGTTTTAAAAATTATTTTACAACACTTTGAACAGTTCTCATTAAGTCAGAAGCTGTGGCCTTTGATCTTAAATAGTTTATTTATCCTTCTCAACAGATTTTCTTTATTATTTACTATGAAAAAACTTAACAAGAGGCCTACTGGGGCCTTAACGTCCATCTGGTTGAATTCTCTGCTCTGTAGTTTCAGAGATATCGTTTAAAGACATACTGTCAAATTTACCCTTTTGGACCCGCCCACCTGTTGCCTGGAGGGGTCAGAGACTTCATTTGTACAATCATGAATCCCCTTCCATTAGGGATGCTTTCTGCCAAATTTGGTTGAAATCTGCCCAGTAGTTCAGAGATGTCATTTAAAGGCATACTGTCAAATTTAACCATCTTGGCCCTGCCTACCTGTCCCCTGGGGGTCAGAGACTTCATTTGTACAATCTTGAATCCCCTTCTCCTAAGGATGCTACCTGCTAGATTTGGTTGAAATCTGCCCAGTAGTTTCAGAGGAGATGTCGTTTAAAGGCAAACTGTCAAATGTACCCCTTTAGGCCCCGCCCACCTGTCCCCTGGGGTCTCAGATACTTCAAGTGTAAAATCTTAAATCCTCTTTTCCTAGGGATGCTTCCTGCCAAATTTGGTTGAAATCTGCCAAATAGTCTAGGAGGAGATGTCGTTTAAAGGTATACTGTCAAATTTACCCCTTTTTGCCCAGCCCACCTGTCCCCTTGGGGGTCAGAGTCTTCACTTGTACAATCTTGAATCCCCTTCCCTTAAAGGCCTGTATTTAAGATCCCGCCCAGTTTTTTGTGGGAGGAGTTCATTTGACATAATCTGTAGACAGTGATGGGTAAGGCAATAAAATTGCCCCAGGTAGGGATTAGTGTCCAGAGAAATACACCTGTGATGTTAGCACAGGTAAATTACAGGTAAATAATACAGGTAGAAATCATACGTTTTTTTTACAAATTATCTGGACATAAAACTTATTCATTCTTGATCAGAAGTAAAATAATCAATTGAAAGAGAATGAATTATTCCACATCTTTTATCCACAACACAAAAAGTGAAAATTAGAACAGGTGAATAACAGGTAAAACACAATTAAAAGTCAAACCTTTTATTACTGATCAGAAATAAAACTTCTTCATTACTGACCAGAAATAATTTATATAATTGAGAAAGAATGAATGATCCCACATCAATCATCCACAACATATACAACTTGAAAACCAAACAAACAAAAAACAAAACTCAACAAAACATATATACCAGTACGTTTATGTTTGCTAATTCCTTAAGTATGAAAACATAATGTATTCAAACAAAAAGAACCTGTGAAATCAGTAAATCAATGAATAAATAAAAACAAAACTAACAACATATATTTCTTACATATTATGTTTTATTCACATTTGCTTATTATGTGGTAAGCAATTTTGAAGAAAAAAACTTGTAAACTTTATGTCAGTCAAAATTTTATCACAAACACACTAGTACAAATAATCGCAATCAGTTGCAACATTTCAAGAATGTATCACACATGTACTTCAAAAAAATGACGAGACAAACTTCTTCCAGATACCCATCCTATAACGGAATGTACAAGCCTTGTAGATTTTTTTGCGTTTCTTCTCGTCAGGAGCTATCCATATGCTTGTGAAGGGACGATCAACATTTTCATTCCAATGGCAAACTGCTAAGTCAGTTCTAAGTTTATACACACTGTCACTGAAACTTGTACGTTTATCTTGAAATACATTTAGCACATTGTTGAAATTCTCAACGTAAGATGTGTCCATAGCATAAATGTAGTCTTATAATGATCTGTAGACCGTCATTTGACCGACGAACAGTTAGAAACTATCAAAACTATGTTTATGCATATTGATTGGAACTTTGATGTTACGACGCCACCAGTCAACACGATAGACGACCAATACACATCAACGGAAATTGAAGACGAAATATCCCATGCTGAACCCCTTGTGCGCCGACAGGACGGGGAGTTTGAATGTCCATAATGTTTTTCACAACCATGCGTTTTAGACAGCAGTAATCGACAGGGTTTGGTGGCAATCCAAAAACCATATACCTAAGACACATAACAACTACCAAAGACAAAAACTATACAAGAAGTTCTGGACTATGTTGTTGCATCGAGGTGTTTGGCGGGATGATCGCTACTTGCTCCGGAAAGAGGCTGCCATTTGTAGAGATAGACGAAGAAGAGCCTATATTTGGACGACACATTCATTACACAGAGCCTTGATGCAAAATTGTGTTGTACGACAAGTACGTGAATGGTACCCACACCCCGTGGTGAAACCCTATCTTAGTCACTTATGGGAATAGGACGTACCAAAGAACTAAACAAAAAGGCCCTTTTTAGGGCAACTTAAATTATTCGCCTTTTATCTAAGTTACTTTTATCTACTTACACGTTATATGTATAGTCCTAACGACTGCACAGGTACAATATTACAGGTAAAACACAGGTAAAAAATATCGCTGTGCGCCACAGGTATCGGGGATCAGCAAGAGCACCGACGGTCGTCGTCGTCGGTCGTCGCCTTACCTTTAAATTAATTTTCAAACATATTTTTTTTCCAGCAATGATTTTTGTAAAAAACTAAAATTTTGATTTGTTGTTGATTTGTTAACATAATCATTATCGTTGACAAAACAGGAAACAACAATATATGAGCTAGAGTGGTTAAAACAATAACTGAATTATTTACTTACACGGTCACACGGTGAAATATGTCGAAAACTCGTAGCAGAATCTTTTTTATAAAACAGATGTTCCAGTCTTTTCGTCTTTTCTCTCAGTTTTTCCTGCGAAACCTCTTAATGTGTCGCCATTCTTGTACAAAATGAAGTGTCTGACCCCAAAAAACCGGTGGGTGGGGCAAAAAGGGGTAAATTTGACAGTATGCCTTCAAACGACATCTCCTCTAAGACAATTGGACAGATACATTATTTTGCTGGTAGCATCCTTAGGGGTAGGTGATTCAAGATAGTGCAAATGAAGGACCTGACCCCCAAGGGGACAGGTGGACGGGGCCAAAAGGGATCATTTGACAGTTTGCCTTTAAACGCCATCTTCTCTGAGACTATTGGGTAGATTTTAACCAAATGTTGCAGAAAGCATCCTTAGTGGCGGGGGATTCAAGATTGTACAATTGAAGGACCTGACCCCAAGGGGATAGGCTGGTGGTGCCAAAAGGGGTTAAATTTGACAGTTTGCCTTTAAACTACATCTCATCTGAGACTTTTGGCAGATTTCAACACAATTTGGTAGGAAGCATCCTTAGGGGAAGGGGATTCAAGATAGTACAAATGAAGAATCTGACCCCAAGTGGACAGGTGAGCAGGCCATAAGGGGTAAATTTGACAGCATGTCTTTTAATTACTTCTTTTGAAACTACTTGGCAGATTTCAACCAGATGGACGTTAAGGCCCAAGGGGCCTCTTGTTAAGTATTCACTTTAAGATAGAAGAACTTGAACAATGGATGACAACGTTCTTTTATTTCGTGAAAAGGAATACTCGAGACTGGAAAACGTAGCCTCAAAAAAAGAAGAAAAAAAAAGAAATATACATTGATTAAATGTTTGGTACTCTGTCAATATGTTATGTACAAGCCTATTGCTATATCACCGCCGCTTCAAAGTAGACGGGCCATTACGTGTTCAACTGTTTCATCTGTCTGTCCGCCGATCACCCCTTGGTTAGACTTTGGAATTTTCAAATATTTGATATGTTCAACCACTTGTTCTGAATTTTTTTAAAATGTTTTCAAAAAAACAAAAACCATCTTGAAATTCTTGTTATCGCTACTTCTTCTGAACGGTATGTGTAAGAACCACGAGGTTTTCCTTGTTATGCACATTATGCCTGAGTGGTGGTGATGCTTAGAATTTAAAAACCAAATAATTGCAAGTAGGTCAAAAGCGTCCACCTTTTTTTCGTTTTACAAAATTTGTTTTCCTAATTTCTCCTGTATCTCTTATTTTGCAAGTCCATTGACTACTGGCTTATGAATATAGTCTGGTTACTTTTACGCATTTACTACTATTTCGATAGATTTAAAATGTGTTTATGTCGCACTGTATTACCGTGGATGCATTTACTATACTTTAAACGTAAACAGGCGATGTTCGAGACAATTCTCCACGAATGTATCCGCAAAACAGTCCAAAACAGATATCAATACAAAAGCAAAATATTTATATAATACATACCTCATATAGAAATTAAAAGTTGAATCTAAACTTAATCCCTTTAATACAGAATGTACTTAGGTAGTCCTGAACAGTGATAGAAACTGCATCACAAATGACAGTCGTCATATTATCGACAGACGAGTCATAGTGCTATGATTGTTGGATGTACAGTGTAGTATGTAAACATGGTACTCAGGTTGACCGTTTTTCTAGGGTACATTTCAGTGTGACTTGTCTTCACATTAATAAGAACATACTACTGAATCTAATACAATCTTACTGAGGACACAAACTTAAGTATTGTATCGCATGGGTGAACAAACAGCACTGGCAACTTCACCTTATGTGTAGCAACTTGAACAGTTACTATTATATCAACACAGGTAGTCCGTTATAACTTGGTGGGTCCTTTTTGTAAGTTAACAATTGTTTTTTTCTGTCTAGGTCTCACGGGCTTGCATCTTTTGAATATCGCCTTGGTTTTGAGACAAACGCACATAACGATGAAAATATATATTGCAGTGGCCAAAAGTTAATATCATAACACCTATGCGTATAGTTAAAACACAGCTTGTAAACTTTAATGCAAATTGTTAGAGACCAATAACGAATCCATATGTAAACATTCAAATATTTAATCCAATAATTAAATTTTATCAAAATCTAATGCTATTAACACTTACAAAGATCATACTATTAAAAGACTTAAGGTTATGAAATTGAAAAAGGAATACGGGTTTGTGCATAGAAAGAAGTCAAATAAATGAAAATATTTAAACAGAATATGAAATTATCACGAATTGTTATTCAAACCTAGTATCAAATTCAGGTGTTTGTGAAGGAGTAAGTGATTTCCTGCAATGAATGTGTCACCCTCGTGGCCCTTATTACAAGTAAATGTAATCAGCACGCTGTCAGTACTAACTAAATTCCACCTTATTTAATTATAAGGGGAGTGGGGATTCGCCAAGTCTAATAATTTGGACATGTATATTAAAACAGGCCACACATGAATATCATAAAACATTGACTTAAAAGTATTGCGTTAGAGGACGGTGTTGATTACTCAAGAAGTAGCCAAAATTATGAACCCTCTAAGAACGCACAAAGGGGTATTAATTTTTTCAAGATAGGACCCACAGAAACACATAATGTGGAACTGAATACACGACGTCAGCAATAGTATACTATAACGTACCGACTTGTCATATCTCTCTTGACATCCTCCTAAATGCAGACTTAAGTAAAGGCAGAGTAAAACCTGGCCCAAAAGCTTGAACGTCTACAATAATCCTCTAGCAACGATATTCTCGTATTGAGAACCACCAGCATACGAGATGAGGTGGACATGTTTTGTGATTTATGCTAAATGGAAGTTGACAATTAAAAAGCTGAAGTCATTAGGCTTGTCAGAACGTTTGTTTAGAAAAAGTGTATTTCATGTTGAATTTTAGAATTTGTCTTATAATCATTTGGTTAAGTGGACGCATCTAAAACAAACAATAGACCAACAAAACAATAATCAGAATACAAATGTAAAATACGACCAAGTTAAGAATCGTTAAAACTATTTTATTGACTGTATTAACTGTTATAGAAAGCCGATGCTGTAAGCATTATCCAACGTGTCAGGTTACATTTCATAAAGCAGAAACCTGGAAAATATAGAAAATATCTCTTGAAGATCGTCGCCGTAGTTGGCCGCTTTGATTAACCAGACATGCGTACCTGCCCTCAGATTAGCTGTGGTTAGATTACCGCCTGTTAGATTATACTAATCCCACCCTAGGATGTGATAAGCGTGTGCTGCTATCACGGACAATGATAAGATGTCGTGAAAACATTGAATATTACGTAATTTCAACAATAAATATGACGTCACAAAAGCAGATCAAAGAAGGTATTTCATCGGATTTTTAGGAAATTCTTACAATCATCGTTTTGTTATCGCCCTGAAAACAATGTTGCAGGTTTGAACAATAGAATCAATCACCCCTCGTTGTGTAAGATTAAGATATATCACACTCGGGGCCGAGATTTTTTTGTCCTGAACTCAGTAAACCTCGTTCAGCACGGACAATCTCGGGCCTCGGGTGAGACATCTAAAGCAGTAAACACTTACCATATCGCGAGCACCTGGTTTCACTTCTAGTTTTTTAATAGAAGCTCGCGATGTTTCCATGTTTAGTTAATTAATGTATATTTAGTTAATTTTTCTGTGTGCGTCCAACGTTTTCCTTATGTTTGTCAATGATCATGAACTTACGGCTTTATAATATCGTCTTGGTTTTTCGAATTCTCTACTCTATCTCACACAATCAGGGGTGATAGATTAGCAGAATTTCGTCCTTTTGAGCGATTCAACAATGAAAATAACTCAAAAAGGCATAGATTTTCCCGATGGTATCCCTGCAAAAGCGCTTCTGACGTAGCATCAGTGACGTTTATTCATTGTTACATAGCACGTGAATCCGATCTCAGTACTAATACACGAAACAGATTTATATCGTACCTCTATTTTCGCGCGATTTTTTTGTCTAGTTGACGAGAATATATTAATCTGTTGGTGGTTTTCTATTGTATTCTTACTGATGTTTATACCTCTGTATTTTAAAGATGCTATTTAATGTCACGTGAACAACTTTAAAATTATAACTGGATAAACAAAACCTAGTACACTGTGTGAGATTAATCAACAAGTATATACTTGTTCTCTATGATGTATTGACGCTTTGGATAAGCAAGACACCCTAACCATTCTAAACAATGTCCTTGTCCATAATTAATGTGTATACAGTCAAACCTGTTTATACAAACCACCCAATAGATCAGAAAAAGAGGTCTTTATATTGCGTAGGTCGTTATATACAGGTAAAAATAAGAGTAATTTGACTTCTAGGGACCTGATTTTAGTGGTCTTTATGTACAGATGATCTCTTTATAGAGGTGGTCATTGGAGCATTTGTACTGTACCTCTTTATTATATAAAAATAATATTTGATGGTACATACACACGCCTGAAAGCATCAACCGATCACCAATTGATAAACAGAGAGTAAGAGTAGAATCAACAGTACGAGATAAATACCCAGCATGAAAATCAGGCAGTGTGGTTAAACCGATTTATAAGGCCTGAACCTTTCCACTTCCCAGGTCTTAAGAATAAACATACATTTTAAAATTAAATAAATACACTTGATGGCGCATTCAATCATTTTAACAAATAACAACCCTTATCAACCTAGTCGACTGTGTGATATGACGTCATTCCCGATTCCCGATTCCAGGCCTAGTATGAACCGTCATAAACGGACGTCAAAGAGAACAACATAGACTAGTGGAATGTATAGATACATAAAGGTTAAGAAGCCAACAAGGGCATATTTGGATGCCGAGGACAACTACACCCTTATATCTCTATACAAAATATATATTTAACATTTAAAGTTCATTGTGTAAACTCTGGAATAATGCATTAGCATGCTTCACACAATTATGGCACAGAGTTAACCAACCCTACACGTATGAGCAAATATCCTTCATTGTTTAGCACCAGCCAAAATAGTCACTTTCCTCAAATATTGTTTGACTGATACAATTCTAACTGCTGAAATCGAAAGCAGTAAATGCAGATAAATAAACATTACATACACAAAGGTATGCACACCCTGTTAAAATAGAACAATAAGCCGTGATGTATGCTTGTAACAGTGCACACTTATGACGATTGTTTAGTGCTATCGCGCCGAAGTATGACAACGC
Source organism: Pododesmus macrochisma (assembly GCA_032359645.1). NCBI lineage: Eukaryota > Metazoa > Mollusca > Bivalvia > Pectinida > Anomiidae > Pododesmus > Pododesmus macrochisma. Next base: position 1,807 of record JAUMGZ010182706.1, on the reverse strand, counting down.
AAGCACATTGACATGATACTGCACTAGGTCAAATTATCTTGACACAGACCCAACCAGTCTTTTTTAAAACCCATAAATGCACGGAGAACCAATTTATAAACTAAAGATATCCAGTTTGTAGTATTGTTGCAGTCGGTCGGTCGGTCGGTCGGTCGGTCGGTTGGTGATTATATAATATAATATAATGAAATATAATATGTAAATGTGGTCATGTGTTTTACTCCTTGTCGCACTATCTTTACCGCCCTGCTTTCATGATAATGTTGCTGCTTCTATTCATATCATGTAAGTGTTTTTTTTCTCCTTTGCTCTTTCGTCACTATATTTTACTTTACGAAATTTGATCTCAATTGTTCGACTTCTTTCCAAAAAACATCTCACTATATAAATTGTGACCTCAGTCCTTTTGTGTCTTTAGTATTTCTATAATTAAAAACTGTCTTTCGAATGTATTAAACAGGTCATTGGAGTAACATATATGAAAAACAAGAAGAAATAGGATCAACAGAACATATGAAGGACTGTTTGCTCAAGGAAAACATTGACAGATAAAAATCAATGTTAACTTTTTAACAATGGAAAAAATCAGTGTTAAGTTTAAATATTTTAAAATATTTCAGGACATGATGTTCACTGAAAAAACTTGTTATTTATTATACGTAGATAACAAAATATCTGTCGTAAAAAGCCAATTTTGAAAAAAGACATTCACACTCATTTAAAAGTACAATGATGGCAATCGACATTGAAGAACCTGCAAATCAAGATTTCATGATATAATGCCAATTATAACCTTGTTAATATTACAATTTGTCATACAATTAATAATGTGGTATTCGAGTTTGAAACGACGGCATATTAAATACCACGCCAATTTTAAGCCAAAAAACAAGAAACCAAAAAACGTTAAACAACAAAATAATCACTACAATAGATCGAAATCGTGAAATGCATTGCAAACGTATTTTTATTTAGACCGACAAAGATATTCCTATTGTGATACAGCAGATTTAAAACCCTCAAATTTAACACAAACAAATATCGTTCCTCGTGGGCATATCAAACAATCATGACCCTTTTAAAATCAAATGATAAGAAACGTGATACTTCAAGTGCATATTTTCTGTATTGAAAAACACTTAAACAAAATGCACACATCCACACGTTCGAAATGTATGGAACACAAATTGAGCATTTTTATAGTACGAAATATTATTAATATAGAACGAAACATTATGTTCTTAATGTTTTATGGTTTTGACCAATATGTAAGCATTTACAAACTATAACAACATTATCGTGACAGGTTTAATTTGTTTTCCATATGTTCAATAAATCCATTTAATTAGAACAGCCTATAATTTAACAAGCGTTATGTAACAAGGAAGATAATAAAATTAACCTTGTTTCAATCTTATCATCTTTTTCGCAGAATTGTACTTAAAGCTATTACTCTCTTAGCATATATTTTGTGAAGTAACAATATATTGTTATTTTTTTCTTTATTTTGTGTATACGTTTCAAGTTCCCTTCTAAGCGTTCAAAGCTTGTATACAGGTCCTTTAACGCATTTGCAATTATACATGAAATGCATGTATAGACCAAAGATTATACGGTTTTATGTGTCAATTATAGTTGTTTTATCAAAAAAACAGTATGAATAGGATCAACAGAACGAGAGGCATGGACAAACAAACAATAACTTCGTCAAATAATGAAGCACCGGAATTTAATTAATTAAATTGACATCACGACAAACATCAAGACTATTAATCCATGCGGACCGACTTAGGACGGTCACCCAGCA
>JAUMGZ010182705.1:0-25071 GCA_032359645.1 Pododesmus macrochisma | reverse complement strand
TTACATTCCGGTGCTTCATTGTTTGACTCAGTTATTGTTTGTTTGTCAATGTCTCTCGTTCTGTTGATCCTATTCATTCTGTTTTTTCTCCTTTGCTCTTATGTCACCATACACTGTAACTGTGACTTTTTCTTATGGCGACACTTGCTCCTTTTTGAACAACACTGACACGGAGGCATCGCGAAGGGTGACACATGTGTAGCAGGTTAAGCTTACCATATCGCGAACACCTGGTTACGCTTCTAGTTTTTAAATAGAAGTTCGTGTTGTTATAATTTTTAGTTAATAAATGTATATTTGGTTAATTTTTCTGTGTGTGTCCAACGTTTTCTTATTGATTGCCAATGTCCATGGACTTACGGCTTTAGAATATCGTCTTTGTTTTTCGATTTACTTCTTTAGACACCTCATGAATATTCAGAAGGAAGGTAGACCGCATGCATGCGCAGTTATTTATTTAACTGCATTTGATAATGGCGGTTCGACGAGAGTTTGGTCGGCGCTTGAAGGTTGATTTTCAAAAAAAAAACTAGAAACGAAACCAGGTGCTTGCAATTCAGTAAGCTTTTCCTGCTACACAATTATTCTGTTTATTCATTGAATTTAGCACATAGTCGTCAGTTTCCTGCTCAGCATATACTTTGATTGTATACTCTTCCCATTTACATTAATTTTCTTGACGAATATTTGGAGGAATCATCTGCCCAGAACATCTTACTTATAATGTATTTATATAAACAAAAACATAAAACAACTAATTTACATAATATATTTTTATTTACAATTGAAACAATGTATTACATTCATATTGTGAACACTTTTTATTGAAAACATTTAAAAAATATTTTATTAAAATTGCATGTCAAATCACAACAATACATAATATTCTACAAATTTATATGATAAATGCATGAAACATAGTTATACATATACATGTACTATGGCATGATGAGAGCACGAATTAATATAATTATACAGATAATGCTTTAAGATAAGATTCGACGAAGATGTATACGTGTTGAATGATGATGCTTATAGTTTAATATATTGTGAAATATGATGATTATAAAAATATTGTGGGAGTGAAATTATGTAGAACGTTTTATGTGACAATTATGAGATTTGGAAAGACTAGAATATACATGCCTCCATACAAATGCTATGTTTTGATAATTACAACATTTAAACTTGGGGAGAGTCAAAAAGTGATGTGTGTGTGTGGGAGGGGGGACCTATAAGTCTTTACCGAGTTGCGGTAACTGATACTAGATAAATTCATAAACAAACATTTCAATGTGCACCACTTCTTCTCATACTCATTAACACATTATATACACATTAACTCAATACTTCTTATATCCATAGATATACAACTTTATGCTTACCCTTACCCAGTACAAACTATAGGTATATAATATAAAGTGTTTACAAACGTTAAGCTATCTCCCTTGCACTTACAATTTAAGTGTTTATAAACACCAAGCTATCTCCCTAGCACTTTCAATTGAAGTGTTTATAAACTTCAAGTTATCGCCCTTTAACTTACAACGACTCTTTACACGTCTATAAATTGTCACATTGTACTGTAAAATAAGCGATATGAGGTAAAACAGTTTATTATGATATATCGTTTGTTGATAAGATCCTATTTACATAAATAACTAGAACAGTGTCGTCATGAAACTAATCCAGCATCTTTGGCCAATCCATAAAATATTCCATCCTTCCCTTCAAGAAGATTGTTTGGACTGTCAAATTCGACTATTTTTCCTGCATCCAAAACCATTATTCTGTTTGAAAAATTAGAATAAAAGGAAGAGAATTAAAATTGTGTGGCCAATGGTTACTTTCAAAAAAGTGTAAAGGGATTCAAAATTCAACATGTACCAAGAATAGACGTTTTTTAATCTATCAATATATATATACATATATCAAGTAGGAAAACTTAATACTACTTAACCAGTTAAATGTAGAATATACAAGTAATTGTTAAATTATTTAAAAAAAATTAGTGGCATTTCATTAATATTCTAAAATAACACAAAAACCATTACCAATTGAACATTTTTAGAATTTAATAATTTAATCTGGTGTGTTGCATTATTTGACATGTTAAACTACCTTTTGAACTATTTTTATTTCGCAAATATTAAGTGAACATACAAAAATATCTGTCTTCTAGAGTTGCAAATTCTAATTTCTAATTAACGGTTTTTGTTAATAACATCATCCAAATTTTAGTATACAATAAATGTAGGAACTTAAGATGCTTTTTCTGGAAATGACAATCATAGAAGCTTATCCTATATTACCTTGAATAGTCAATAACAGTATTCAGTCGATGAGCAATGGTAAATATTGTACATTCATCGAATTCTTTGCGGATCGTTTTCTGTATCAAATCATCCGTTTCCATATCAACAGCAGCTGTAGCTTCGTCCAGTACCAAGATTTTTGTTTTTCGTAGTAACGCCCGAGCTAGACAGATCAGCTGCCTCTGACCAACACTAAAATTATAAAGCATTTAATAACAAATGTAATATTGCTAAATACATAAATTAGGATTTGAAATGAATTAAAATATAACTTTTTTAATCTCTGACAATATGAATGTATAAAACTTTCCCCATTTTCCTGCGATAATATGCAAGTCCTTGACTCTGAATGACAAGAATAAGATATTTGATATATAAATATATATATATATATTAAACGTAGTTAAGAACTTTAAACATCAACCAAACTATTTGTCTAGTAGTACACCCACGCGTGAAGAAAAACATCAAAATAAAAAAATATTTAAGCAAACAAATACAGAAAATGTTAACCTTGTTAGAATATTTGGAACATACCTGAGATTTTCACCACCCTCCGTACATTCATGTTCAAGTCCCTTAGGAAGACTTTTCACAAAGTTCTTTAAGTGAGAATGCTCCAGAGCAAGCCATAATCGGTCATCCGAGTATTTACTGAACGGATCAAGGTTAATCCTTAGTGTTCCAGAAAACAGCACAGGGTCCTATGAATTAAGTTGATTGAAAATCATTGTGGAATTATACTAATATTGTATCATGGTTTTTGTTTTTATTTTGTCTATGTATTGATCATAATGATAAATTAAGAATGTTCAATTCAGTATTTCAAAGAAAACTGTTTTTAATTTTCAATATTTATTTCTGTAAATTAACTCTCACTTTGCTGACAAATGATAATTCTGAGAATGGATGCGATAAATTAAATGAATAAACATTATTTAAGAAATGACATTCTTTTTGTCGTTATTCGTGCGTTATGAACAACAATGGACGGTCGCAAATTGCATGACGGTATATTTACAATTGGCATTGTTTTCCGTTCAATGACACTACTTGTGCTGTTGTTGTTCATATGCTATGAATACAGTGAACTCTGTGACGTCATAATTGAACGCCCTTATCTGTACATTCGTTTGAACATTCCATTCAGTATACTGATTTAACGTAAGATTAACTGTTTAAAATTTAAAAAAATTATTCAAGCAAATATCTATTTTCATAATAGGTGCAAGTGTTACTAAAATTGTAAATATAAGAAATGACATTCTTTTTGTCGTTATTCATGCATTATGAACAGCAATGGGCTGTCGCAAATTCAACATGAACGGCTGCGCCATCATGCAATTTGCGACAATCAACTGTTGTTCATAACGCAAGAATAACGACAAACGGAATAATGTATCATTCTTAAATATGCACTTGTTGAAAATGTTGTTACCCTGAAAAATGGCGACTTTATCGGAACAGGCGGCGCACCGGACTGTTATAACCTTTTGCGCAGAACTGGGAGGTACATCATCCGAGACTCAAAAGAGGCTAACATTGAGACACTTAAAAATATTTCCCGTGCTTTGGTTTTAAACGGCACATGATATTTACAAACGGATTTGAAAATACCAAAACCAGCACAGAGAAGCCGTAACGTCGCAGTCCTGACCTCGCAGAAATGGATTTTACGCTTTTGCCGTATCAACCATCTGAAATCAGAGTTAAGACGTCAGCGATTTTCAGACTTGGAATGAACTTGAAATACTTGGAATTTTATGCCGATTAGATAACACTTGGTTTTCTAATGTTTTTTACAAGGTGGGCGGAGAGACACACAAATATATCGATTATAATTGGCAGAATGGAGAAACAATAAACAGAATAATCAAACATATCTTTAATAAAGTCAACTACCATTTCTAACGTTGAAAAACAGACACGTAACGTTCAGTTTACTTTTTACGTTAATTTTGCGCCTGGCGGCTTGACCATGTGTAAGTATATTTTTTATAATGTCCATGTTTTTAAAGATATTTTGTTCACATTTCGTACACGTTATATGGAATTAATGCGAATCATTCCCTGCAAGTATTATAATGACATACACATTTGTTCAAAAGTTATGAATAAAGTATACGGTATTTTTGGACAGCCCTCGTATAAAGTCTAAATATGTAATGTTGGTGTAAACTTATAGTTGTTGCACATATCAAATAGGAATCAATTATGTGTATACATGAAAATACTTTTTTATTTATATATGTATCAAAATATTTTCAATAGTAATCACATTTTGTTATGTTCCTTAAGACGAAAAAAAGATGGTTCCTACTATTTTGACTCTTATATCTGCAAGCTTAGAGCGAGAAGTTGGGATTCTTATAAAAAGTTCCAGCTCGTCTTTTAAATTTATTTATTGCATTAATGATGAATTATAGGAATTAATCTGAGGGAGTACGCTTATATGGTGTGTAAAGTTGATGGACATCGCGATAGTGAATATATTACACATGTATCAGTGTAGCGCCTCATCGTAGTAAGAGTGTTCGAGTGTCGTTGACTTGGAAACATATGCTGGCAAGAACCTTTGTTCCTAGTAGGTTACCCGAGGCAGACAGGCTGAAGGTTAAATGTAAGAAAATAATCCTAGGATGGTTTCGTTATAAGGGTTTTTATTTTAAAACACATGGTACAATAACGATCCTCATATAAGTTCAAGAAGAGTGTAGGCATAACATGGATTACCTTACGCTATTATATGAGATCATGCTTTATTGTTTTACTATCCCGACTGCTTTCACGTTTCTGTTATCACTTTTCTTTTTGTTTTTTTCCTAGCTTTTTTCTTTTTTTGTATTTTTATGCGATATTTATTGATTGCACATCTCATGAATATGCATTACTAGCAGAACAATCTTGTTCTTTTGTAAGCTCTTGGGTCTCATATGGATGACCTAACGCAACAAAAATCAAGAGTATTCTGCATATTCATGAGAAGTGCGCAATCATGAATAATGCGAACAAATCTCGTTGTGCATTTTTCTAAATTTTGCTGTGTCTTTTTAATCTCGCTGTGTAGTTTTTAATCAAGGTGTTAAAAAATAGACCTAGGATCAAAACTTCTAGCACGAGTGGGGTTCGAACCCACGCGGACATTCGTCCATTGGAACTTAAGTCCAACGCCTTAACCACTCGGCCATCGTGCTTACATGCAAAATAGAGGAAGCAAGATGAGAACGGACCCTCAATATAAATTACAATTTCATTTCGACGTTAAACTACCCATTTCAATCGATCGACTAAAGTATGTCAATTGGTAATGTTTAGCACATTTTACGATTTTTGTAAGTTTGATTGTATCTAAAGTTTGTCATTATCATTTACTCCTTCCTTTGTTAAAACTTAGAACCAGAGACCAGACCTATATGGATCTATGTAATATCATATCTCTGTTAGAACGTAGCGTTGAAATAATAATAAAAAGGCATCTGATTGAAAAGAACAAATGTACCCTAATTAAATATATAAACTTGCCCTTATATGTTTGCAAATGCTACATGAAATAACTCTAAATGATTAAGTAACCGTTGTTACTCATTTTTACGCCGTTTACTTGTAACCCCATTGCCGTATAAAGAGTCCTATTTAACTTCAATTAGAGTTTAGGCGATAACGCTATTACATGGAATCATGCTTCTTTTTTTGACTACCCGACTATACTTTTCCGTTTCTGTTATCACTTTTCTTTCGGTTCTATCTCTAGCTTTTTTCTCCTGTGATAATTTATTGCAATATTTGTGAGCCTGGAAATGATGTTAAACCCTTAGCTTATTAAACAATGTAATTAGCCCACAACTACAGCTAATGAAAATTGGTTTAACAAAGTTAGTGGTGTTCGAACCCACGCGAACATTCGTCCATTGGAACTTAAGTCCAACGCCTTAACCACTCGGCCAGCGTGCTTACGTGTACAACAAAAAGAGTAAGACATAGAACACTTTAATCTGTCAATTGCTTATTTTGCGCGCATTTTATGATTTTTGTATGTTTTATGGTATCCGAACGGAAATGAAGTTTACCGTTACGCCTAATAATACGTCATTCACCAAGGAAGCTGTTTGAATTTGAAAATCTGAGGACTACCGAAATTACACACTATCACTTTCAAAAGGTAAGAGAACTCACCTTTACTTCCGTAAGTCGAGGTTAAATTAGATATACACAATGTTTACTCAGAAATATTCATTAGCCCCAAGCACCTCCTGTGACTATTTATCGATACATAGGGTAAAACATGCTTTTATAGTGTGTCATGAAAATAAAAGAATCAAGCTTTTGATAACCAAATGCTTCATTTCGTACTATAATTATCTTTCCTTGTAGTCAAAATGATAAATGATTTACTTATTATAGGAGAAGTGCATTTACATTAACCTATATAGAAATAACGATAGAGCATAATCCATTGAACTATGGCGAATGGGTGATGGGAAACGACAATCGAACGATAAGGAGCGATAGTCGATGGATATAGGACGATGCTCCATCGTCATCGTTCAATCACAATCGCTTCACCGCATCGTTGTTGCTGCCTTTTCGCACCATAACCATCACACCATCCTGATTGCACATCGATTTATCGAGTAACAGTAAATATAAGTTTGTGAAATTATGATAAAATTGGTGCCCAACTGTATTCCGTGTATGCATGCATAGTGTCAGCGTACTGCGTATCAAACAAAGTAGAAGATGAAAACTAAACCTGTTGAAACGAGTACTAAAATTCGGTCGTCCATTTACACGTTGTTTTGACCAACTAAGATGGTAGACGTCGATGTGACTGTAACACTTGGTATACTCACACAAAAAAACAACTGAAGAAAAAAATAAAAAATTACCTTTTGTCAGTGTCATCAGAAATACTACCATCAACGTTCCGAGACACATTTTGTAAGTCCTGATCAATCTATTAATGGTTAAAGACAGATTATGTACAGACGTACAACCAAGTAACGTAAGTATCCTGGTAGTCTTAGTTATCCGTTTATTGTAGGATAATTATTTTCTGGAGTGTTTTACCGTGTCGTTCGACACGTTTTATAGCCCACTACTACACCCGGGGTGAGATGAGGGCACTTCAACTGATTCATATATCAACACGTTAAACACCATTTATGTGTCAATTATATCAAGAAGAATCTTTGACGAGTTAAGTACACAACAATATACAATATGAGAACAAATTTATGAAGTGCATGTCAGAAAGGGTTTCTTCGCGCATTAGTGTCGATTCTTATTATTGTCCTTGTATGGCAGTTGATGCGGACCTTGACCAGGAAGCTCGGACAGGGTCCTCTCACCTAGATCATTGACCAGAAAGCATGGACAGGGTCCTCTCACCTAGATCATTGACCAGAAAACATGGACAGGGTCCTCTCACACAGATCATTGGATGCGGACGTGGACCAGAAAGCTCGGACAGGGTCCTCTCACACAGGGTCCCCTCACACAGATCATTTGATTTAAATCTAAGAAATATATTTATCGGTTGCCCGTTTTAGTTTGCAGGAAAGCATTTTTCAGCATATTTAACCTCCCTTTTAAAGTCATAAAGGATACCAAACTAATGTGGTTTCAATTTAGAATAAACCATTTTATTCTTGGAACAAATTATTTAGTTAACAAAATTGACCTTTCACATTAAGCTGAATGTTACTTTTGCAGGAATGAACCAGAAACAATAGAGCATCTCCTGTGGGAGTGTTGAAAAAACACAAAAATTGTTGGATGATTTAAAATGTTTTGGATAATAAAAAAAATATGACACTAAATTTTAATAAAGAATAATTTTCATTTGGTTTCTTTAGATACACAAATAAGAATATTGTTATGTTATGTTATGTATGTTATGGCTCAAATATTACATCTATAAAACAAAGCTCTAAATGGTAGCTTTAATTTGATATCATTAACTCATCACTTAAAAACCTGCTTTCACTCCACCAGGTTAGCGTATAGCATATCTCAGATGTGGCCACAATTACAACTGGCCCCGTGACTATAAAATAACTCAAGTTTAAGTGTGCACACATTCATGCTCAAACTCAATTCCATGCTCAACTAAATTGTTACTGTTGTTTCGCAAAATGATATGGTTGAGCATGTGTTCAGCTTGAATTTACACATAAATGTCATACCAGACTGAATATGTGCTCAGGAAGTTTGAGAGACTCTGCTTTTTGACAGCGAAGTATGGGGTCATCACAAAGGCTGCATGATTGACAAAGTTCAAACTGATTTTTGTAAGAAAATGTTGTCTGTACGTAAATCTACATCACATTACGTGTTATACTCTGAATTTGGAAGACTACCAATGCGTTTGATGATAATAAGTAGAATTGTGAAATACTGATTAAAGCTTTTTACGTTCAAATATTTTGTATATTGACATCTTGTTATAAAATTGCATTAGAAGACTGTATATTTGGTAAATCGAATTGGTATATGAAACACGTGTTGGAGAGAGTTTAAATACATACGGTTATGCTGAGATATTGATTTCACCGGGAGTGTTTAATGAAAAGCTATTTATTCTTGAATTTAAACAAAGGGTTGTAGATTGTTTTATACAAGACACATTAATGAATTTGAACCTTTCTTCAAAATGTTGTATTTACAGACATTTGGTAGATCCTTTTTGATTACAATATCATTTATGTAAAACTGTTACAGATAAATATAAAAAAAATTAATTGTAAGTACAGGCTTTCTGTATACAATTTGAATATTGAATCAGGTAAATAGATTAATTTGGAAAGGCACAATAGACTTTGTGAAAAATGTAATAGTATAGATGTTGAAGACGAATTTAATTTTATTCTTGTTTGTAATTTTTCCTTTAGTAATATAACACAACTGAATAATCGTGGTACATGTAATTGTTTATGTATTAGGTTATCGGGCGAAATAGATCATGTTGTTTATTTATCGAAATTTATTATACTGAACAATATTGTAACACTCTGTTCAGCCGCCGTCATCTTGTGTATTTACATTTAACATATGTACATGTATATGTATGTTGTTATGTATACTGTATAATCCTATCAGCTGTTCTGCTTTTGGAATAAAACTGAATTGAATTATAATTGAATTGTTTCATCTAGCCACCAGGCACATGCTGAAGGACTCTCCTCCCGAGGAAACTCTCTTGAAAGCAAGGTCGTGCTTGAAAGAGGCTGATGGGTGCGGCAGCGACACCCAACGTATGCAAGTATTTAAGAGTTAAGAACGAAATACATGCAATTCTAGATGGATTGAAAAAGGCTATCTTTGGATTATACTTAAAATATAACGAAATAATATAGTTTTACTATTCTCATTTCGTGTATGACCAAACTTTGAGCGTAGTTGTCAGAGAGACCTCCATGATGTGCCTGGAAGCTAGACTGGGCACAAGCCCAAATTCGTGTCACGATTCTGAATATAACAAAATACATTCAATTCTGCCATACGTGCATGTTATATGATATGTCCGCCCCCATTTTTTTTTTAATGTGACCAATCGTGGCAGGTCGTTATAAGACGTAGAATGTCGTCTAAAAAGCTTCCGGCTCCATAGATGGAACATAACGAATAACGAAGAATGTGGTTACTGCACCATGTTCTTTTAAGCGATACTAAAAACTCCAGGTGAGTGGAATCAAAAGAACGAATGACATTGACAAACCAAAAACAGCCGCATCAAACAATTAGTACCAGGACAAAAAGAAATTAAAATGATGTCACAACAATCCGCAATATTAGTTATTCATAAAGAGAGATTTGGGAAGGTCAACCAGCACGAAGCCAGGCGGTGTGGTTAAATTGGTTAATAAGGTCACATCATTCCCACTTCCTTCATGAGACAAGTCTTAAGTATAGACATACATTTAAAAAAATCAATAGACAACAGTTCATGGCGCTGTATTTTAACAATAATATTATTTAAATTTTTATGACATGATCGTAATCTTCTAAAATACTCATTTGGAAAAAATCTTGGTTGTCAGCAATGGGGCTTCATGTTTTTTGGAGAAATTTTCCATGCAAAGTCTGAGTAAAAATGCAATTATGGCAAAACATGCATATTTTCTCGCGATTTTTAAAAAAGGAAACGATAGTTTTTATATGTTGTGTAAATTTTGAAGATATAGTAATATATTTTTCAAAATTGGTCTAAATTTTTTGAAAATAAATTTCCATATTTCCAGACTGATTAGGGCAACATTAATGGCTGTTAGATAAATACAGAACTGATGTTGCACTACTTTCACTGCTATATTCAAGACATTTGTACGCTTTTCAGCAAGACATCACGGCGAGGACTTTGATATCATATGATATTCGTTGATATAAGTCGGTTTGCTGAGTAAAGTTGTAATATGCACATGTAGCCCAGCAATTGGTCGATGGTTAGGCATCATGTTAATAAATGTTCAAGTTTGACAAAGCCTGAACAATATCATTTTGAATTGAAAGGGGCTTTTACCATATGAAACCAAACTTGAAATAATTTTTTATATAGGAGACGGGTCAAGATCCTTAACAATCATACATTTTATAGCGACAATGACTTCAGACAGGAGAGCAATGGAAACAATTTTACCTTTCCTCTGCCAATGTCATTGACTGATAAAAATGACCATCGTGTGTACACAGCTCACATAGCTTACAACCATAAAGATTAAGCGCTGTTAAGCACACACTCAAGGAAAACTGTTTGAAGATGATTTGTCTTTTGATAATTGCTAATTAATTAAAGTTATTGTCAGGAGAGTGCTACAGGGATATAATTTATTTACTTTAAATTATATAATATTAAGTTATATGTATTAAAACATTTCGTCGGATGAGAAATGTGTAGAGAAACACTCGCTCTTTTGCGGACACACATTTTCGCCTCTATGTTTTTGCTTGATGTTTCAATGTAAGTATAATACTTGCTTTTTATCCTTTTTTCCATGTATGTTCCCGTTTTCTTACAGTGTGCCTACGTCTATGGACTTATGTCTATTGGAAATAACTTTTTTCGTATTTACTACTTATATATTTAAAAAGATTTGAAGTTAAAAACTGAAAAGGTTAAACTCGTGATATCCAGTTTAAAACAGTTTGTTATAGTTGGTATATAAGTGACTGTTTTCTTCATTTTACATGTTTTGTTTTGTTTTTGTTTGTTTTTGTTTGTTTTTGTTTGTTTGTTTTTTTTTTCGCTGCAGCACTAATTTTTTCGTTCGTTATTTCATATAATGAACTAAAAAAATGTGTATTTTAAATGGCGATAGAACATTGCTAAACTGAGACGGACTCTACCAATACTTATATATTGGTAATGAAAACCAGCAGTACGAGAGCTAGAAACCAGGTTATATTATTTCAAAGTTCACTAATGGTTTTTTACATTTATATTTAAAGAAATAAAGTTATTTCACTCAAACACCGTCTATAATGTTTTTCATTTATCAGTATTAAGACATTCCAACTGATATGTGCAACAAAACTTCAATGGTTTTTTAATGCAAATCTGTTCAGAATACTTACAAAACAATATACTTTATATATGATGGCTAAACATGATAGAATTAGTCAGAGTATCTGAGTCTCTTTTTTGTATTTCATATTTTTCTTTCCCAAAAAATAATAACAAAAGTAAAGAAAATTGATAAACTATATCAATATTTTCACACACACACACACACACACACACACACACGCACACACATCTTGTTTACACCCTGTTAGACACAACAATCTGATTAAAATACATATCTTCTATTACGTGCACAACGCACAGAAGAGATATGACAGGGGCCGTTGGAAGGGCACGCGTAGTAAACTTTTGAATTAGCATATCACAGATAATAAATATATCGACCAATCAGGTTGGTCCTCATGTACGCTGCGTTGGTGTGTTCAGCGCCAGTTCTGTCTGCTTTAACCGCACATCAATCATTTTAAACATTTTCTAACTGTTTGATAGTTTTATGTACCAAGGACTATAACAAATATGATGTAAACAAAGCAAACACACACAAGATACAAATAATATTACTTCGATATCCAAAAGGGAATACGATGGACTATGTGTTTACACGTCAAATCCTTTTTCACAAAACGAAAAGCTTCGTTTTGATTCATCGACCATCACCCAGGGCTCGTTTGCAGAATCAAGGTGAACAACATCTTTTTTGTTAATATTGTCTTTGTCAAAGTAAATCTTGGCTTTTGGCTTTGTTAAATAAATGGTTGTCCCGATGGTGGATCCATCGTAACTTGGACAGTCAACTGTGTAGTGTGTTTGCTGCAGCGGATCGACGATTGTGTCCTTTAAGTAAAGCGGACTACCTTGTATACCTTGTAGGTAAATATCCAAACCATAATGAAGTAACTCGCTTGTTACACTGTGTGGACGTTCATCCAACTGTAAAAACTGAAGTAAATAACGAAAATATTCATATGAATGATTTCGTTATAAATATAGAACCAAAAACGTGAGAATAATGCAGGTAAAAGTGCCATAATTGACACTCGAACCGTGGATTTACGTTTTGCATACACAACTGTGATACATGTTGAAAGATCAACTGATTCGGCGTTACTTATTAATGTACTGTATCTTAAATTTAAATTAATCGTAGCATCCTAAAAATATATAAGAACTGTATTAATACATAGACATTATAGATAAGACCATATTATACGACCATAAAATGTAACAATTTTTTTTATTATAGCGTACCTGTTGGAAATCTGGATATTTCGTAGGGTTATGTGATATAAATACTCCGTTATCATCCCCGTACATGAAATATGACAAGTTGTCTGGGTATTTTGTCTCTGTCATATCAAGATGTTTGAATCTCGGAATATCTATTACCTTTTATAGAAAAAAGGAAGACAGGTTGTGACAAAACCATTAACGTAATACATAACACATAGTTTTATCTTATAAATTATATGCAATGTTTTTATAATTTGGTTTATTTATTTGAGGCGATTTATAGATTCGGTTCATAAAATATATATATATGTATATGTATATATGTATAAAGAGAAGATTTCAGATCATCAGCAGCGAAGGTATTTGAAAATAATCTATATGAACTTAGGATTTGAATCATAGGATCTTACGAGCTAGGAAAATCCCACAAAAACAATTAAAAGAAGTGAAAACAATTAAAAGAGCATAGGAAACAACGAAACAATCGAAAATTTGCATAGATTAAATCAAAATATACTTATAAGGACGTTGATGCTGAAAGGAGCGGTGAAACCGGTACGCGGCGCAACCACGTGAGCAAATAATTATGGATTGTTTTTAACAAAAACACAAAGGAGTGTAACTTGTTTAACAATGAATAACAACACAGAAACATTCAATTTTAGTACAACAATTTTCAAAATATCAGTAAAAATCTTCATTTCTGAGCACATTCATATTTTAAGGGAAGCTCAAGAAGACTCGATCAGAATAAATACACCAACATGAAAAAGAACCTGCTATATGTTGTATACATTACTTGGTTACGAGTTATACTGATCAACTAAAGTAGTAAATACGAAAAACCAAGACGATATTCAATAGTTGTCAGCCCATGGACACAAGCAATCAAAAGGAAACATAGTATGCAAGCAGAAAAAGAACAAAAAACACAGAAGATTAATGTTATTTTACATAATTATGAAGTATAATCAAATTGAATATAAGATTACGTTAAAGCATTGTATGGTGTCACTGAACGATTTTGTATCGACAATTGAGAAGAAAACAGGAATGAAGTGCCCAAAAATCGTACAATGCAACAAAGATTTATAATAAAACCAAGAGTTTATTTTAAAATATCATATTGTCTTTGTCAATTTATGCACCAATCACACACCTAGTTTTATATTTATTGTTATACTTAATGATTATATACATTTACCTTAATTTTGACATCTGTTAAGATCGGTTTTCCCTCATCTGGCATGCCTATATAGCAATCGACTCCAAACTCTTCAGTTCTCCCGTCTTTCAAAAGGAGGCCAAGTACTTTCTTATTGTGATTTCCAAAGATAATTGGTAGCTCAGCTGACGCTTGATGTAATCTATGTTAAAATTCTTGCAAATAAGTATATAAAGAATGGAAGAATATCAGGTGATACTGTGACAACAACACAATGAAATAGGAAAAGTTTTGTTCCCATAGCAGATTTATTTGAGCAATTTACTTGCATGTGCATTATAAAATTTCAATTCAAAACATTATCATTAGATAATATACTTATAATTCATATATCGTATGTACACTGACCTGAACGTTTTGATATCTTCGTCATTTGAGAGTTTAAACTTTGCGATTACATGGTACTGGTGAGGAGTTTTACAAAACATAAGCAAATGCTCGCCAAACACCTGCCCGTCTTCTGTCATTGATCCGGTTGATACAAATCCATGAAGTTCCGGTGTGTCTGTCATCTGGAAGAAAATTAAAAAAAAAAAAAAAAATAACATTTAATTGTACAGATGCAAATAAGATAATTTACATGTTTTGTTATTAGCTTTAAAATACATACAACAAATTTGAAGGACTTATTTTGTGTCTATGAATACTATTTTACTTATTTGCAAAGCAATAACCAGATGCTCGAGTGGTTATTTATGAAGTCTATAAACCACTCGAAACAACATTAAATATAAAATCATATCTAAATTGTATCTACAATGATACTCAATTTATTGTAGTGAAGTGCCAGTCTTGTAGAAACTTGACATAGCGAATTCAATTGTTAGCATTCAAGTTCTATATCCTAGTTAAGACCGAACATATTTTATCAATATAATCCTATATTGTGTGTCCGGTGCTTATAAGCGTCAGCCACGATAATTTAAATAGTTGTTTAACTATGTTGCAGTTTTATTATTTTGTATATTCGTATGTATCACATTATATGTCTGTATGTGCGGACATATATACAGATATACTTACGTTTCCAATTGAGTTAATTGCTATTTGACGGAAAATTTTACCAACCGCCATTACACTTTCATTCAAAGTTACCCATGGATCCATGACGGTATTAATTAGAAAGTGTATATCGCCCTCAGTGTCTGCTTGCAGCTGATTGTGACACAAAGAAGACAATTGTAACATATGTGGTACGTTGTGAAGAAAACTTTTTATGACATTTACTAACATTTAGATAATATGTATGAATAAGTCAAGAAGTATATTGATAAGACAAGGAGAAACAGGATGAACATCGCAAACAATCATTTATCACAACTTATTATGAATCGTTTAATATGTTCACCAGTATATAGCTTTATATGCTTTATTTCATGTAGTAGCTGATAAGAATTACAACTTTAGTACTCATAATAAGAACATCAACAGGCTTACAACGTAACAAAAAAAATTGCAACATCAATTTAAGCAGTCAACTATTCACCATCTTTATGGCACACATAGTGGTCTTATTCATATTGATCCTATTCATACTGTTTTTTAAAATTAATGTCCAACAAGTCCCAACATAGTAGATGTACTTACAAAGTTAAAAATATATAAGGTTTGAATAAAAACAGAAATTATCCTTTCTAAATCAATAAATGGATGACCGTCTGACACTTTGCTAAATCTATGTGTCCAATGATTTGAAAATAGTTTTCTTCATATTGATATTCATAGCACAATCGGTAAGCACAAACAACTTGAAAACAGTTCACATTTGATTTCTATATGACGTGCACCCAGGATTCACTCTGCCCTTGCCCTTGCTGTTGGTTTTATTGTCTTGTGTTGATGATCAGACTAAGACTTGGACCAGCTGAATACAGAAATTTGTTTTACTACTATTCATTTCTATTAAAAATTTTAGGAAACATATTTCATTTTTTGCTTCCTTTCTTTTTGAACTCTTCCTTACTTTCTTAATATAAAAATGTTGATTATTTGTAGTGATATAATGTAATAACGAAAACAAAAATTGACTTGCATATGGACCAATTTGATATATTCACCTAGCACGCAACCAAAAGGTGTAATTTAACCAGTTAATGAGGCTTCAATCTTCCACTTTTCAGCATTGAACAAGAAGTCTTTAAGAATAGAAAAACTTAGAAAATCATTATAATAAATATACTGCATTGTGTTGTCACATGTTCCCAATTTAACCACTTTATCAATTGTAAAACAAAATATGTAAACGCATACTTGCATAGTTATCTAATGTTGCCATATGGTAGCTCGAAAGATTGACAAAGTCAAGTAAAACAATATAGTTGATAACGCAAACTGTATCATATTGATATTTGCGTAATTATTTAACACCATCATTTATAGAATCAGCATAAACATAGAACTAAAATCCCCAAGAAAAAGAAAAGAAAAAGCATAAGCAGAGAAGAAGTGATGTTTTAATTCTCAAGTAATAATAATGTTTGTGATGTTATTTTTTCCTTTTATTTGCCAAATGTCTATGTACGAATGTTTTGTGTCGTCTTGTTTTTTCTTCCTATTTTTGGTCAAAACGTCTTTTATGATAAAACGTACTTCAAAGTAATATCAAACTTACTCCGAGTCGTTCCTTGAACTGTGTAACTGCTTCTTCATGAGATGTTTCCTGTAGTTTGGACTCCGTTAGAAACATGGGAACCCGTCGCACATCATGAACACTATTGGAATGCGATGTATTCTCGAAAATGTCGTAGTTGATTCGGTTACATACGTCGAGATCGGCATTGCCTTTTTTGTTTACAGCAAAAGCATTAATAAGTGTGTCAGGACCAATAGTTTTGAGAAAAGTCATAACTTCAGGACTCTAGGAAAATAAGAAGAAAATCCATACAATCAATTGAATTGTGCTAGAATTTTTATTTTACACAAGCAAATAGCATTTGAACGATAAAATTGTAAATTTGTGGAAATAAAAAAAGGAAAAGATGCATCCAGCTATTGATATCATCGGTTCGTTTCCAGAAAACGGCTACGTGTGAGTACTACTGCATAATCAAACCGTTACTGGTTTAGAAGAACTATATACTTAACGACATTTAACATACATATGCTACACTTTTGATTAATAAAAGAAAATATTGTAACATGACGCATGTCTTTAACTCACAAGCACCAGTAGATGTAAATAAACAGGTAGATATTGAAAAGGAAACGAACTTACGACTTGTGCTATACTGAATATCTATTTAGACAGTACTTACTCCACATACAACCGATATACCTGCAGCAACTGGTATTAGGAAACTGTTAATCTTCAAGGTGTATACACATTTAAATAGAATAATTACCTTGACCAGTTCGTGATCGGTTTTTCCGAGAATCTTGCCACGAATGAATTGTTTAGCATCTTTTAAGTTAATGCCGTCCAACGGTTTCATAGGGATACAGACAAAATTGTCATCATCCTTTGCTAAGGTCAACCATGTACAGTAAAATAGTTTTGCGCCAAGGGTGCATTGACCAAGTATTCTCCCAAATCCACATTTGTCTAAACCGATAACCTTTGTGTATATACAATCGAAATAAATATTTAGTTTCAGATTATAAAACTCAATAAATACCTGTAACATAATAATTGCCTATATCCATCAGATCAAGTTGACATTTGACAATAATATAAATATCTGAGAACAATATTTTTTTCTTCTTTAAATTTTTTTGTATAAAAGCTCTATTGAAATACTAACGTTGTGTCCAAGTAGAACGCTCACTGCTGCTGCACCTGGTTTCGAACCTTCAACTCCCCAAATACCAACTGCTGGATCATTCCCTGCATGAAATACAACATCCGCCTGCACCCTAAGAAAGCCTCGCATCGCCTCATTACGGTAGCATAGACCACCTGCAGGAAACGGTGCAAATCCAGATTTATGTGGATCCAAAGTTAAAGTGTCTGCATATTTTATGTGCCTTAGTTGTGTTTCCGTGTAGCTGCTAAGTGGAAAATCGGGAACAAAACCAGAATCGTCGGAAATTAAGGACCCGATAGTTGGATCTTTCAACATTGCACAAAAGTAACCACCCCAAGCTCCATCACAGTTAATAGCAAAGTTTAAACCCTAAAAATATAAATAGATTTAGAGGCATAAACAAACCAAGGACAATACAATAAATAAGGTATGTACTAGTATACAGGGCCTGATGCAACTTAACACAAACGAATACAAACACCAACTGAGCAAGCAGTACACATGTTACCGCACCATAAAAGTATCAGCAGATTTAAATATATGATTTAAATCAAAAAAAGTAAAATATACCCAAGATACATTCTAATCTGATGCATCACTATTACTTTCTCAATCAAACTAATTACCAGATTTAACATTTGAATTCGTTTTTCCATAAAAAGAAATTAATTCTAAAAAATCAAGATGATTCGTAAAATTACAGTTGTGTCTATATACCCTAACTTAAGGGAGGAATGTTTTAACAATGCATATGTAAGAATAGAAAGGTAAAACAGGAAGGGCGACAGCACATACAGTGTTGAAGAAGTGACCGTAAGGTTACTGTCGTGAAGGATTCTATAATTGATATTAAGTAAACATTAAGTACAGAGAACAGAGGGTAGTAACTGTTGTTATACAGACTAGCCTAATATATAATATGGATTTTTACCATCCTTACATTTGTTTGAAAATGGGTATTGTTCGAATTTAAAATAAATAGCATGTTTTAAAGCAGCATATAGGTAAAATGTGATTAATATTTATTGTTTTTTAAAATACAAAAGTACAAGTATTGCAACAAATTCAAACTTAATTCAAGTACACGAATTATAATTAACAAAGCAATTCGTCTTAGCAGTTGCCTAATGACAAAAATTAGAGAAGACAAAAAAGGTACATTTTCAAAAGAAGTAGTTGCCAAATGACAAAATTAAGACGAGACAAAATATGTACATCGTCAAAAGAAGTAGTTGCCAAATGCCAACAAAGTTTAGAAGACAAGGAAAACGTGTACAGGGTCAAAAGAAGTAGGTGCCAAATGACAAAATTAACATCATTTGTGTACATTTTACTTTTAACTTGATAAAGTAAAGTGACGGCTAATTAGGGCCATCGTATTATAACATTCAGTTGGTGAATTGGTCTTTTATATTTATTTACCTTTTCTCTGTAGGAATCCCTTAACTTTATAATATCGGTCAAAGGGTCCACGGCACTCTCCTCTGTGGTGCCTAACACACACACAACCGATATTATCGGTGTTCGTGTATTTAAATAGCCTTCTATCAGCTCTCTCAGATCTAGAGAATAACAATTACTAGAATAATGAATGTATTTCAAACATGAAACATCATATGAACATTCACTACTTTGAACTTTTCAGAATACATACTCTTCATGTATTACAATAATTATTCTATTAAAGCATAGAAAAATATATAAGAATACAGTTCCAAGCTCTATTGTCTACTTGACTTATACTTACTATCTTAATAAACAGATAAGAGGGATCAATTAAATTTATATGTAACAACCATTCTTACTTTTCATGGACATTCTTGCATTTTTGTCAAAATTCACACCAATCATATTTCGTTGTCCTATTCCAAGTATGTTGGCCGCCTTCGGCCATGAGTAATGTCTTGACTTTGGAGTGAGAACGATTGGCGATGTACTAATGGTGTAGGTCTTCATGAATTCATACCAACCAAGGTTTGCTAGGTTGTGTTTATCCACTATTCCTGTATAAGTTGCAGGATCCATTTTTGCAAGAGACGCAACCTAAGCAACATTTTTTGAAAAAAAAAATTAATTTCATTTGATAAACAAAACGTAGGCATTATTTGTTTGAGGAAGGGATTTTCAAGAAAGTTTGTTTTAATGATCATATAAAAAACTGTAGAACTGTATCCTCATCCAAAGCATCCAAATAGAAACACATGCACATAAATATTGCATGCGTAAAATAGTCGAATTTGTAACCTAAACAGAATACAAAAATTGCAATCTTAAACATGCCTCCGATAGACATGATATTTAAAAGAGGAAAGAGCTAAAACACTAACTGAGATGCCCTGTTTCGAACCCTAGATCTGCTCGAAGCTGCTGTCATTAATGAACACAAGAGAAGAATTGATTTTGAATAGACAAGACTTAGTAAATCACACAGAGCCATTTTATGTCATTATATATTTTACTTTGTATAATTGTCAGCGTAAATAAACAAACATGATTAAGTATGTACTCATATGAGGCAAGTGAACGGGAACTGTTGTTGTATGCATAAAAAACTACATTTTGTTAAACAACTGTGCTTGATTTGTGTAAACGTTGACAAATATGTAAATATTTTAATGATGAAACAAAATATTGCTTTGAAAATAAATATGAATTGGAACATAATATCAAGGATGGTGAAGGTTCAAAGTATGTTTTCTTTTTAAACATCTAGTTTATTTACAAAAGTAATGTTAATCAATTTAATCAGTCTCTTGAACATTAATAAGACAATAGTCTTTACAACGGCGAAAACAACTGTATGCGGTACATGTAAATACTTTTATCAATTACATATAAAGGAAATACGGTCAAAAATAAGAGAAGATTTAATTTAAGATTTTGTTTTATCATATGATTATAGTGTTATTCTGCACAAAGCCATTACACAATTATATGATATGCAACACGTTACATATAACCTAAAGCTGTTTTGATTGGCTGCATGACACACACCCATTCTGTTCCGATTGGCTTTGACTTGATTCTGGCGTCACGTAATAATGATATGACTTCATAATTCATTGTTGAGGGAAGGCATTGTAGTACTAATTTTCACACATTTTAAAGCATTTTTATAATAAAATCACAAAGAACGCTTTTAATTTGAGTCATATGATAAACATATTCTGAAATTCGTTTCCATTGCATATCCGATTTATAAAACTCGTCGTGAATTTTCATTTTAAACAATTCATGACTCGTTTCATAAAACTCATATGAAAAGGAAACTTATTACAGATCCTCTATTTATTGCTACAAGCCAAATGACTTACCTCTTTCGGCATTTTGACTATTTCGTCAACATTTAGATTAAGAAGATCCCATTGTGAAGCATCTATTAGTTTTTTAGAAGTACCATTGGCCGTTTGTATTTCGTAGTTGATTGCTTCCTGAAGCACCTTATTTTCTTTCAATGCTTTTTGTACGCATAAAGGGTAAAACTTCAGGTTCCTTGAAGACCACAGTGCCTCAATATTTGCAATAGATCCGTCCGCAGTTATGTGACCCCATGGCGTAGGTGTTCCTTGTGTGCCGTATCTGCGGATGTAATTAAAGGGTGTAACAATTTTCGTTAACTAATATGAGTACAAACGGACACAATTTCAATTTTTAAAAACAAAAAGCTTTCTTCGTGATATACATTACAACCTTGCAATGCCCTTGATATTGTCTAGAAGACAGGATACAGAAAGTATATCATCAAAATTAAACAGAGAAAGATATTTGCACTATTTTATGTTTCAAAAGAATATAGAGGTAAATAAATTATTACAGTCGAATATCTTGAACGCTATTCTCTCGAACATACGATTACAATAAGGTCTCTCGTACTTTGTGATAAACGAGTTTGACGTGTTGTTTTAAAATCAAAAATCCAACGCATTATTCAAAAGACATGATTCCATTGCTATGGACAAACCAAGGGAAAACAGATACAATAATTAAACATGCATATTGATATACACTGCTATATGCTCACATTTAAGTTCGTTAAGTTCTTGCACACAATTCAAGTTGGCTCTAAACTTTTTAAGTAACATTGTAATTTCTAAGACATGTTGGAGCTATTTAGATCAATACCTCTTATTTACACATTGAATTTTTCTTAAGTTTTGTTTATAAACTTCATAATCTTATCTATCCTCTTTCAATGTTTAGATATAGCTTATAGATATAGCTTAGTGTAGATTAGAAAATTGCTAATTAGATTGATGTGTCTTATCACTCAATTCCTCGTATACACTGCAGCAACGAGGAAGGCCGTAGTTCGTTAGGAAATAATGTTGGCATTTTCACAAATAAGCTACTGACAAGAATGTCTAACAAATCGCAAACATCTAGTTTGGCTTCAATATTTTTGAATAGAAGATCGTGATGTTTCCTTTTTCAGTTATTTTTGGTTCATTTTGTCTGTGTGCGTGCAACTTTTTCCTTTTGTTTGCCCATTGTCCATGGACATAGAGCTTTTGAATATCGTCTTGGTTGTTCGAATTTACTACTTTTTTCAAATTGTATGCGATTGATTGACACTAAAAACAGAACAGCATTATAGGAGCCGATACTACGAGTGATGTTTAAAAAGTCTGATGTTTATACATCCAAATATACCGAGTTATAATTGCCACCTAGCACAATGATGAAAAACATTGTTAATCTGAATCATTGTGTACCAACTGTTCACTTCATGTATGAATGAACGAATCCGATCATTTACTGGATAAATATTAAAAAATAAATAAATAGCAGGAGTGTAACTTCGTGTCAGTGCACCGCAAAAGAAATTATAATGATTTTTTTTAAATCCTGTAGAGAGCAAGTCCATAATCCATGAGAATTTTGTGAAATACAAGCGAAAACAAATTGCTAATTGCAATTGTGTGTATGATTCGTATACTTTATTTTATTGCTAACACAACGTGTCATTATCTGATGGACAATACAAGTCAAACTAGACATGATCAGTACCTTTGTCGGTTTGCAATGCAATATACATACCCCACCATTTTACACAATTGCTCTCCTACAGCTATTTCCATCCTAGAGGTTACTGGCGAGTCCTCATTAGCAACATTATTGTTGTTGTACAGTAACCCCGCAATATAGCCAAGATAGGCTGGTATAGTGCAGTCCCAGCACATATGACCCTGTTTTAAAAAAAGCATTATGAACAAAGTTACAATATTTGGAAGAATATCTCATATATAATACATATCTTACGAAAGCAATGATAATTGATGTTTTAGATTTAAAACGCTTATACCTCAAAAACAGGATCACTGACCTATCCTTATTTATTCATAATTTTAAAGCATTTATATCAATTGTCTTATAACAGCCAATTTGTAAGACTTTCATCACCAGTAACGGTCATCCTTAAGACTAGTTGTTCATGTGGACCGACTAAGGGCGGTCTTCCGGCAAGTAATTTCATTCTTCGTACCTTAAATATAAAAAAAATATTGATATGTGTGTTATTCCTTATCATCATTACCTGAAATCTTGTACTGGTGACGGGAACAGAGTCTTTCAGTTTTTCACAGATTTTGCTCAGTTCATCACGAATATGTTGAACCTCCTTTCTGAACGGCTCTTTTGCTTTCAGCTCTTGTGTGATTAGTTGTGGATCAGTAGGGAAATACGCCCTCCGAAAATCGCAATGTTCCTGTTTATAGAGGTATGTGTCCGTTAGGTACATACTTTTTGTAAAGTGGCTTACTATATTATCTCCTCCATGTGCTAGACACCTTTTCGCGTCTTGATGACCTAGAGAGCTATGATGGCGGGAAATTGTGTTTCTGGTAGGGTCACTTAAGTCAGAGAGGTTGAAGGGTAGAGGCCAGACAAAGATCTGCACGTCCTTCGGAGGGGACGTCAAGCTGGCGGTCCCGTGTACAGGGATTTTTAACCCCCTGGCACGATAAAGATCCCCATGTAAAGGTCGATAGAAGAGTAGGCGGAAACGCCGTTGCATGGGCTCATCCTTCTTTTTGAACTATCTCTATTCTTTTCGTTTTCCGTCGCCGTTTCTCTTCCTGTCATATCTTTTGGTTTTTCTCCTTTGGTCTTTTGTCACAATATCGGTGAAAGATTCTGGACGTGACGTTAAACTCTAATTAAACATTACTATATTATCTTTGTTTAAGCAATGTATATTCTTCAAATTGAAAAATGATAAACGTATTCACTGCATATCACTTATAAGGGTCATCATTAATTTCGCCTAAATTGAAAGTCTACTTCAATAAATAATGTGAATACTATTATTGTACATTACAAATGCATGTCCTTCTTCATTGACCCATACATGCTTAAAAAGCAATACAAAGTAACTAATAACCTTCAATGCAATTGTAGAAAGGTCAGTGAAAAGTCCCATGTTTTCAGCTTTTGGACCAAGAAACCATGCGGGAAGGGCTGCCCACTGCTCAACATATTTTTCAACAGCTGGAAATTCTCCAGAAAAAGGGTTTATCTTTTCCCTGGTGAAAAAATAGAGAAATATAATATAAATTACTACTGTCCGCATATAGGCCTTAATGCAAAACGATTAGTATTTCATTTGTTTACTTGCACCACAGAAAAAACATTTTCTCATTAGGTGTTTGTTTCTAAAGATTAGTCCATGGACATGGGCAAACAAAAGGAAAACGTTGGACGCACACAGAAAAAATAACCAAATATACATTAATGAACGTAAAAGGGAAACATCACGAACGTCTATTTAAAAACTAGAAGCGAAACCAGGTGCTCACGATATGGTAAACATTCCTGCTACACCTGTGTCACCGCCGCGATATTTCCGTGTCATTTCGGTGTATGGCAACCCTTTCCATTGTTAAACAAGGGCACCGCGAAGCGGAGCACAATACGTCCGTATGCAATTCTTAAGATGAGGTTGACAATAGGTGTTGTGAAGACTAAAGTTGATCAGTCAAAAATTACTCATGATAATGAGCAGACACTGTGGGTGGGTGACTCTTGACGGAAACAAAGGGC